>JAULBM010067738.1:0-19875 GCA_032357055.1 Geukensia granosissima | reverse complement strand
ACTTTTACATTTTCCCTTTTCCTCGAATATCCCCTTGGTATTTCTTGACACATTTTATGAGTTGTTACAAAAAGGAGGTATTGAGTTTTTCTTGGGTTTGGTTATCGGTTGAAATCTGATTACTTCGACATGTAAGCAACATATTCATCGGATCGACTCTAAAACTGCTATGAAAGTATTGGGCATTGCCCATCTTTAAAAAAGCATGGGACCACTTTTGTGTTACATATGAACATATGCGTACATCCATCATTTCGATTAAAAATAAAAGTATGATATACAAATGTTTAGATAAATAACAAGTCGGACAAAGAATCCGGTCATTTCATGAATATACATATTGTCGAGATCATATCGAACTATCGAGATTTTTTTATTTGATAAAAGCCATAGTCACATAAAACAAACAATCAGTTGGTGGGAAGATTTCTTTTCAAATTATTCCATTATGTATATTTAACGATATTTATAAATATTCATTGATTTGCTGATTGCTTGATACCAGATACCCTTAACCAGTTTAACCCGTCGTCTGTACTTTTGACTGCTAACGTAAAATTCCACGTAGTGGCGAGTCGGACGTGATTGGCCAAGTCACTATCCATCTGTGTAGATGGCGTACAGTTGGGATCTTATCTTCTCCATCATAGGGAGCCCTGTGGTCGTTAATCTCCTTTCATTTCCACTTATTACCAGATGTCCAAAAAAGTTGCAAGAAATCCGCTGCAAGCTATCTCCAAGGAAAATACTCAAACGCCGCAACCTCTCCTTGTTATTTTACCAGCCAGCTAACTCCTGATCCTTCAACTGATATGCCATTTCACAACGTTTCTCTACCTGTGACAAGAGTAAAATATCTGGACGCAAATTTCTCTGGAAGATGCTAGGAAACATCTGCCTTTTCCCAAGGTCCGCCTTTATCTCACAGTCACTGGTACCACAAAGAATATATTTCCAATGCGTTTTGCTTTTTCCAACTGTTTTACCTTTTTTCACAAACGTTATAACTTTCGCCCTCCTTTTTATTCGGCCTTTTGTCATCCTTCCCTTTTCTAGAATATCAGCAAGTTTTCCGATGACCTGATTATGTCACCAGCTATGCCTCCCTTGTATAAAGGCTTTGTACACGAGGCATATAGAGTACCTGGTTTCCCACATAATTCACGATTTTTCCGTAAGAACCCATTTTGTAGGTTGGCTTGTAGCAGGTCATATACTATTCTAAGTAAAATCTGGGTTCAATAGGGTTTCATTCGCCAAATTTCAGTTTTATTTTTATTTGTTTTCAATCTTGTCCATGCGCCTTTGTTGCCCATCCCTACAGTCCTTGCTGTTCTTAGCATATTATATTTTTGTTGATTTATGGATTTATTCCGTTATTCGTATGAAGCTGACTTCATACAAAGCCTTCTACAAAGAAAAGAAGAAAAGTTGGATCAATCTTTTGACTTCACGTTCCGTTATAAAGATGATGTTCTTTCACTAAATACCTCTAAATTTGGTGATCGAATATATCCAAATTGAACTTGCAATCAAGGATACTACAGAAACAGAAAAGTCTGCTTCATACCTTGACTTACACCTAGAAATGACAGTAAGGGCGGGTTAAATACAAAACCTTTCGACAAGAGAGATGACTTTTATTTTCCCGTTGCAAATATTCCAGTCGCACCTGCATACGGAGTTAATACGCTACTCTAGTACGTGTGCATCCTATCATGATTGTGTTGATAGAGGTTTACTGCTGACAAGAAGCTACTGAAACCAACGGTTATACGTATACTCAATGAAAGATCAAAGTCATCACTACGGAAAATTTTCGGCCGCCATCATGATTTGGTTGACCGATACGAAATATCCATTTCACAAATGGCGATAGATATCTTCCCATTGTCGTGACAACAAATCCGTTCCTATACCGTTGTCACTAACACCGATTGCGACTATACACCGGCTTTGTCTACTGAGTAACACGACAGGCGCCACTAGTGGAGCAGGAGTTGCTAACCCTTACGGGGCACCTGGATCCCCCATCCAGATTTTGAAGTGTTCGTGTTACTAAAGTATCAGTTTTCAGTGAAGTGTTGTGCGTACTATGTTTGTTTTTCGTTTCTTTTTTGTTAAACATGATCTTGTTTGTCTTCTGATTTAACTATTTCTGTTGGTAGTTTTTGGTATCTTGGAGTTGTTTTTCTCATTGCACTTACTACGGCTAGTATTGTTTATCACTATTTCTGTTGGTAGTTCTTGGTATCTTCGAGTTGTTTTTTTTCTCATTGCACTTACTACGGCTACTATTGTTTATCACTTTCTCTCCTAATGTTTTGAAAATTTACACCATTTAATTTTTTCATGTATTTAGCAACCATTTTATTCAGTCTAATGCGATACATGTCTTAACATTGCAATATATTAAAAAGAAAAAAAAATATCTACAAAGTCAAGGAAACAATATATGGCAAATAACTATAAAAAGTTAAGCAAATAATGTCTTCAAACAATTATAAAAAGCAAACAAATAGCAACTTTAGTTGTGGAACTGTAAATTTAAAAAGTTACACTAAAAGAATGGCATTATGATATTTTATGTAATAGTTGCCAAGAGGCATATGTATCATTGTGTCAACATTAGCGTAGTGATTAAACTTACCAATACGATGTGTGTAAAAATGCAAGGTTGAAATGTTCATCGATTTGAAAATCAGTTAAAGCCCTTCTGATGACCTCTAGATTTACAGTCAGCAGATTATTGTTCAGATTTGACTAGGTCACCTTTACATTAACTCCATGTTTTTGCTCTATCAAATCAACAAGGAATCAGATTTTTTAAGTGCTGTTGAGCAATATTTTTGAAGTTGAAGTCAGTAGTGACTAAGACCCACTAGTCGGGATCGAATGTACTAACGGCAAGAATGGAAATTATATTGGTCAAAACTATTCGACAGCAAAAAAAGAAGTTAAAAGGGTAAATAAAGAAAAAGAAACCAAAGGGTTATAAAATTTTTAAAAAATCTTCATCTTTTTGTCCTTATCTGACACTAATGGTCATAAAATTAATTTGCATATTGCTTAAATGTGAAATATAAATATATGTGGCATTAAACAAATACCTTTGTGTACCCAGTTAATATCGGAGACGCATTTAAAATATATTTTTTATTCTTAACTTTTACGTCTTGAATATTCTTGTTTAACATAAAAATTAACATAAAAAAAAAACAAATAATGCATGATACACATACTTTAAAGTTTTCCCTCGGTCTTTTTCTTAGTTAACACTGGCTTCTTCGACACGATTAGACTCTTAAAACTGGCCAGCAAGATTTTGTTATTACTAATTGTTGGCACCTTTCGGTTTGTATGAATTAATTGGTATAAAATAGTTGTATCTAAATATCATTTGAATACACAAATAACAGAAATTAAATCGAAATACTGAAAACTTATTTATAAGAAACTGATAATTGCAGTTGTAAAAACATAAGTAATGAACAATAGTTATAAACATCCATAAATATTTGTTCAAAAGAAGAGTTATTATGTAAGTTCTTGATAGAGCCTCATTTTCCAGTGATCTTAACTGTTGATTGATAAATTGATTGATTGTTTGCTTAACGTTCAGTGGCAAACATTTCGTGCATATTCAGGACGAAAACAAATTCAACCCCTATCATAACTATCGAAAGTGGGCGTGGGGTGGGACATAACAGTGCCACGACTCTTGACTATCAATTAAAAAAGGGAGTGATGGGTAGGGACTTTTTTAACGGCATTAGCATTCTCTTTTTCGAAATCTACAATGTTATATTTACGTGCATGGAGCGTGGCATTCTGCACGGCCAGTCTATCTGTATTATGACCTGGAAGCCCCGAACGAGAGGGCTCCCCTATCCGAAACCTAGGGATCGCGCTGGGTCAGCTCTGTGGGTTGAGCCCTGGAGACCACTCTGGTGCTCAGTTCTGTTACTGTTACTGTTAAACAGTAACCAGCATTAAAACCTTATAGTGGAATGTTAAACATACTATCTACATACTTATAGTGGATAATGTTAAATGCTGAAGGTTGTCAAAAATTATATAATTAATCTTAATTACGATTAGGTTAACTTGCAATTGATTTGACCATGAAAGATATTATATTGTCACTGTAATACGTTCTTGACTGTACTGTATTATTAGAGCAAATACTAGTAAACACGACTTTTGAACTTTGAACGTGAAAATTACCCCCACGCAAATATTAATTGCTGTTAAGTAATTACTATAGAAATGTCTACTACTACGGAATTTATACACACGCGAAATATTTCAATTCATATTTCGTGAAAAAAAAAAAACGCAAATATATTCATGTTTTTAGTAAACATGACGAAATGTAATAAACAGCTGAAGCTCATTTTTGTCTTGTATGTGTTCTTCCTCTTCCAGAGACTTGAAATTAATGATGTTCTACAATTATCCTTACATAACCGAGACATTTATAACTGTTAACAACTTTGTTTATAACTTCCTAGATTACATATAACTGACACCCTTCCTTGCATAAAATTATAAAAGGGTATAAGAACAAATGCGGACAGTGAGGAAACGAGAGGAAATCAAAGGGTCTACAAAGAAATATATCGACAAACATGGCGAACTATGAGAATAAGACAATAAAGAGAATACGACAGAGAAATATGTCGACAGACATGGCAAAACTGAAAACAAAACAATAACGAAAACACGACAGGTAAGATATATATTGACAAACATGGCGAACCATGAGATTGAGACAATGATGAGAACACGACAGAGAAATATGTCGACAGACATGGCGAACCTGAAAAAAAAACAACGAAAACACAGCAGGGAAGAAATATATAGACAAGCACGACGAATCTGAAAAAAGACAATTTTTAAAGGAAGCTAAATGCGACGGTAGGGACAACTACTAAGTACAATACGTTTCGAAGCTTTTCTGCATTTTCAGGCAATATAAAATAGGAGATGTGGCATGATTGTTCATGAGACAGCCATCCACCAAATCAGTCGAATCGTAACTTCTACAGGTCCCATTACAGCCTTCAACAGTGAACCAAAGTCCACGCATAACGGAAGACAAAAATGGCCCCAAAATACAAAATGTGAAACTATTCCCAAAACACGACAATCAACCCAATCTATTGAAAAAATGTTGAACAAATAAAAATAATAAGACTAATTTAACATTGGACTACAGGTTCCTTGCCTGACAACTTTGCTGGTGAATACCCTCTGATCCACCAACAAAGGCATCGCACTAGTGGTTGAAAATAAAAGTTAATCAATGTTGAGTAAAGAATGTGAATATTTTATGCTATTTGTACATTACAAGGAGTAACCTCTAATCAGTAGCATTAGAACCAAAACGAGATATAAGCAAAAGAAGCAACCAAAATTCAAACAAATCGAAATAGTAAACCAAATCAAGGTGAAGCATGCATATTCAACAAGTTACCAAACAAAAAATCACGATGGGGTGAGCTAGGTTCATGTACGTGGAATAATCTAGCAGGAAGCCAAATTGGGGGTGTTTTGGTAGGTGCGGTAAATTAAGCCTAAGCAGCTGGCCGTAAAAGACCACTTATTACTAGCTGTTGTTAAGGGGACTTTAACGTGCTTAGAGCGTGGCATTCTCCCAACACAAGACCGACTGTTGTACGTCACATCCGAATGACGTTGGTTCAGAATTTAAACACACGCCAAATCAATGGACTCCCATTTAAGGGGAGTTCTACCCCTGAATGAGAAACCGAAAAGTTTATTTCTTTACCGCGGCTACTCTCCGGGTGCGATGAAGTTAAAAAATATACAACAACGGACACAACAGAGAAGAAATATGTTGACAGACACGGCGAACCTGAGAAAAAAAATCAATAAACGGACATATGGACATTCACTGCAAACATGAGAAAAATACAATAACGGAAACACGACAGGGACGAAAAATGTCGACAGAAAAGTCGAAGTTGAGAATTAGAAAATAGAGGATACTCAATAGAGAAGGAACGTGTCGACAGACACGGCGAAACTGAAAATAAGACTAAATGAAAAAAGATTAGAAAAAATGCAACAACCTAGGTAAACCTGAAAATAAGACAATAACGAAAACACGACTAGAAAGAAATATGTCGACAGACACGCCGAATCTGAGCATTAGACAATAAAGGACACGACATACAAGAAATATGTCGACAGACACAACGAAACTGAGAAAAAGACAATATCGAAAACATGTCCGGGAAGAAGTATGACGAAAGACACGGCGATGTTGAGAATTAGACAAAGGACATGACAGAAAAAAATCTGTTGACAGACACAGCAAACCTGAAAAAAAGACAATAGCGAAAACAAGACAGGGAAGAAAAATTTCGACGGACACAGTGAACCTGAGAAAAAGATAATACCGAAAACACAACAAGGAAGAAATATGTCGACAGGCACAGCGAACTTGAGAAAAATAAAAATAAATAAAACACGACAGGAAAGAAGTATGTCGACAGACACAGCGATGTTGAGAATTGGACAATTAAGAACACAAAAGAATAAAATATGTCAACAGACATAGCGATTCTGATATAAGACAATAATAAAATACGACAGGGTAGAAACATGTCGACAACAACAGCGGGGTTTAGAATTTAACAACAAAGGCCACGACAGAGAAGAAATGTGTCGAAAGACACAGGGAGTTGACTATTAGACAATGAAGGAAACACGACAGGGAAGTAATGTTCAACAGACAAAGCGAAGTTAAGAATAAGACAATAAAAAAAACGAATAATCGATAAAAAACGTCAAAGTTGAGACCATAAAGGAAACAAGACAGAAAATCATAACATAGAAAGAAAAATAAAATGAAAAAGTTAATGTCTCTAGACATTCAAAGCATTGCCTATTTGTTTTAAATCAGTACTTATATACATAAGGAAGATTTTTAAAATTATTTTCAAAATTTCGGTCTGAATAGATAATGGAATATGTGTCAAATAAACATCTTACACAGGTTTATAATAAAGATTCAAAAGCTAACTTAAACTGAATGTAAACCGCTTTTGTGGATTTACCTTCATTTTGCAAGCTATGAGCCAAAAAATAAAAAGATCAGTAAAATCAGATACATTCATGGACCAAATAAAATACACTTCATGAAGTAATGAACATCGATAAGCCAAATATAAAGATAACAATCATGGAATTTTACAAATTACAATTTTAGAAAGATGTAAACCATATTTTTCCAACACACATTTCAGATCCCGAAAATAAATAAAAGCATACAACTCAAGCATGGGAAGGTTTTTTTACCCCCACACAGCATAAGAGAAAAACCTCCATAATAATATTAAAATAAAGAATATGGAATATATGTTTGTTTGTGTGTTTGATTACGGTTTAACGCCACTTTCAAAAATATTTCAGTCATATTGCGGCGGTCAGTTTTACTGGTGGAGTAAGCCGGAGTACCCGTAGAGAACCACCCACCTTGGGCAGGTAACTGACAAACCTTATCACGTGCGATGCGAGTTAAGCACAACCCTTTTTTGTATGGTGCAAATCTAGGCGCGAACTCAAGCCGTACAGGTGACAGGATAAAGTGATCCGTACAGGTAAGTTTAAATCAACTACCTAGACCACTCGGCCATGCAGGCCCCTTGAATATATGTAAGAAAGACAAGATCCACACTTTCTAATAGATATTCAAAAGCAAAATTTTAACGGCGTGTAAAGCGCTTTCTGGATTTACCCTCAGCAAAACATGATAGGAGCCAAAAAAGGAATCATTTCCTAAATATTCTTTGATTCTTGATTCTTTTTGTTTCAAGAAAGAAATATATATGATTAGTAAGAATGATGACAGTAGAACACTCGATAGAAATTGGCAATTTTTAAAAGTGGAATACAGTTATCTTCTAAGTTTGGGACTATTGTGGAAAGCAACTATCTAGACACGATCAGTTTCTATGACCTATAAATAACTGTTAAAAGTGTTAAAAAATCTCATTACATGTTAATTAAAGCAAATATATTTGTGTCTGATTTTTATCAGAGCTGCAAATTCAAATATTTCAGTTGAGGATGTCTACTGCTAAATTTGAAAATAACTTGGTTTTCTAATTTTTAAGACTTTGAATATTGAACCAAAAGATGCAAAAATATAAATAAATAAAAGTTAATAAAATGAAATAAAATTATTTGTCGCCAAGTCCTTTTTGTTTCGAAATGAACATTTAAATTTTGCGGGAAATTTTTTTCTAGAGTTTGCACTGGTATTATCTTATTATTTCTATCTATCAATGCCCACGAAGAAACAACAGGGATCCATAAAAACTTTTAAAATGTTATTTTAAAGTATGTTTAATGAACACTTGAAGGGAGAAGTGCGAGTCACATAGCAAAAAATATTAATGCTTTGGATGGATTAAACCAGAGGAGTTCGAGAATTTGAACTTTTGGTTTTCATCGCCTGGAGGTTATGATTCTATGAAAACTTCTGTTAGCCATGGAATGACTATTAGTAATAGGACTGGAAAATGGACAATGCGGCGGGTGTCTTGAAGAGGCAGGAACTGATTACCCTTCCAGACTACCCGAGTTGGCCCCCCCCCCCCCCCCGTTTTTTTTGGTGGGTCCGAATTGTTCATAGTAGTATGCCTGGTTTTAATTGTATATGTACAGTATGTGTCATATTCCGTTTTGTTTGCGGTGTCTGTCTTCTTTTGTCTGGCTCTTCGGTTTTTTCTTTTCGAACGTCTTTTGCTTACTTGAATCAAATTCTACTTATACTTTTATGGTTATACCGGAATGGCGTTGATTGGTGATTTTCAAAATAATGATTGTTTTGATAAAAACAATAAAAAAATGTATATTTGAAAAAAGTACGGTTATTTAATAAGCAATCAAAATGATTCATGCCATCTTTCCATTTTGTAATATTATATAAATGTTATACTAATTACTTGTTTACTGTATGTGTATTGTAAGGAGAGGACAAAAACGTCGGTGATGCGTTTTGTTCATCTACAATAAAATATTAATAATCTAAAACCCCTTGTTAGGTATTTTCTTCATTGTTGTGAATACTAGCTATGGGGTAATATAATTATGTTTGTATGACTCCCGGGATGGTAACTGTAAGAAAATAAGGTCATTCGGCATATATTTTTGAAGTTATTATTATTACTTTTACGCACCATTACCCCTACTGGCCTTGGAATGTATTTAAAGAGCTTAATTCTATATTTATGTAAACAACAGCTATATTTAGTCATTTTAACACATTTCAATTTTTTAATACAAATTATTTTGACCTAGATTGTTTAGTATTTCATCATGATCTTTTCCAGTCGCTGAGTAAGATTGATTTAAGGAAAACTTTTTAAATATTGCACCTAAAAAAACAAGTTAGCTTTTGTATACTGTCAACTTACTTAATAAGCCAATCTTACTGGTAAACTTTGCAGCAGGGATACAAATTTCAAAAGCTTTTCAAGACCTTTACGAAATTTTATATCCTAATAAAGATTTAATACAAAATATGGCTGCATATGGAACATTTTCAAATGACAAGGCAACAACCATTTTCTTATCGGGGGGATTTTCATTGTGTTCATAAATTTTTTTTCAACACCTTCCCCTGACAAAATATTTTTTTTCTTGTGAGAAGGAAAGCAAAAATTTTTTTCCTAATGTGACATTTTCGAGATAAGGCGGCTTTTTTCTTTTCCAATCCATGCACCCCAATCCCAGATCACTAGGTTATTCTGACTCTAGGCCGACCAGTCTTTGCTCTTACTCCTAAATGCTGCGTACTTAGCGGAGAAGCAGCAAGTACCAATTTTATAGTCTTTGGTTTGACCCAGCCGGGGATCGAACCCACGACCTTCCGCACTCGAGGCGAGAACGCTCACCATTATACCATCGGGGCGATCAGATAAGTCATGGCGCTTGTGGCCAATAGAATGAATTTTTCACGGGAAATAGAAAGATAATACTTCATCAAAATTGGATAAGAAATAGAGATCTTGCATCCAAATAAGAGAAAAAAACCTTTTGGCCCCTCCCAAAAAACAGGTGGGGCTAGATCCCCTCAAATCATTACCAATCTTTATTAAGAACCAATTATCAATGTCCTTAAATGTTAAAAGGATTGGTTGACTAGAACAAAAGTTAATATGTGGAAACAAACCTGTTTACAGACGCATCACGACGACGACGACAACGCCGACACCGACAACGACGACGACAGCATAATTTTCCGGTCGTATAAAAAATTAAAGGTTAAACGTTGTAATTGTTTTTGTCGGTACAAATATTATTAAACTGATCGCACCATTACTCAAATGTTAATACATTAAGCAATGCATCCATCTAGACTATCCTCACGTTTATTGACACCACAGTACTAAATTGTCGGACAAACTGTGTTTGCTGACATCTCGTGGCCTTATCTTCAGGAATCTCGTCCTGAGCTTGCTTTAGTGATTGCGAGCATTTATTAAAGAGATATTACTTTTTTTATTTTTGTTTGGTGTGTATGTTGTGAAATAGGTAGTCTCTAGTTGGATTGAGTGTTTAAATGTTTGATTTTTGTATCGAGTCTGTTACTGCTTTTGTTTTCTTTTTTCCCATTGTCGCTCGTTGAGAGTTCCAGTGGACTAGTTTAAACCCATCGCGTGTCTCCGGTCTCAATATTCAGGAGTTGTAGTCATGAGTTTGTCTTTGTGTTGGATGTTTTGTTGCATGTACATTTTTAAAATAATATTCAGATAAGAACAGTATTACTTTACGTATTTACTTTTTAATTTTGGGCAATTTAGAGATTTTCACGGGGAAAGGTATTCCACCATTGTTGAAGGTCTTGTGGAGGCCTCTAGATTTGTGAATTTCCTCTGTTTATTTTTTGTTGGAATGAGTCTCTCTGGTAATAAATTTTCATTTTCATAAAAACTAACCGTATTTTCGTTTTGTGCACTCTAAAACTTTCATAACTAAGAAAAGTAATGACAGTGAAATAGTACATAAAAACGACATTTGATGCTGTTAAAATCAGAATAGTTGTCCATACCGCTGGACTTGGCTTCCTTTTTCAATTTGATTGCATTTGAGCACTTTTTTTATTTTTTTCTGTTCTAATAGAGATTATTTCTTGAAATATTATATAGTATATGGAATTCACTATATTAATTTGATTGCATTTGAGCACTTTTTTATTTTTTCTGTTCTAATAGAGATTATTTCTTGAAATGTCATATAGTTTATGAAATTCACTATATTAATTCAAAATTTATAAACCTGTTTTAATGGAGCAAATGTTTCATATAAGACCTCTGTTTAACTCATTCCAAAGTCAAAGGAAAATAAGGTTATCAGAACGAGAGCATATCGTTTTAGCGACCTTACAATGTGACAGTTTGTTCTCCGTTTCAAATCATTCATTAGCACCACTGATCAAAAGTCAGGTACAAAGGAACTTAATGAAATGGAATTAGCTAAAAACCTGATACAAGTTTTTATAAATAATTCAAAATTTGTTAATAACTATAATTACTATAGCCATGTATTCAGCTTGTCCGATATGCTGGTTTTAAACTATTATTCCCTCACCAGGAGAGATTTTCTTTTTTTTTACAGAAATTACAAACCTTATCTTTTTATAATCAATTTAAATACAAATAAGTATAAGTCATTTCTACCCCCTACATATAATTATAGTCAAGTTTTCTTTTTTTTATTTCCTCGCATAATATATAAACTGTACTAGAATCTGTTGACAAACTGAAAAAAAGTGAGCAAGTATTTAGGAGAAAGATTTTCATTAAAACATTGATTTGCTTATAATAATGAAGTATTTGATCATTTTTCAATATACAAGTTAACTGACTTTTACCGTCTGTGTTACCTTAAGGTGTTACCCCTTAACTTTAAGTCAGCCGTTTGTGAAGTGCGATTTTCAAGCTTAATAAAATTATATGTGCGTTTTCGGTATTTATATTAATGTAATCAAATGAAAAATTATTCCAAAGAAAAAAGTTCATGTTTAACATAAACTATGCAATGGCGTTCTACTTATTATTATCTGCCTCTGAATTCTCTACGGAGATTTAACGTTGAGGGCCGACCATCTTCGTTTTTGGTGGGAGCGCTAAAGTTTGGCCAAAAGAAAATAATTTAAAAATTACTCATATTTCTTTTTTTCTGGACCTATATCGCAATTCATATAAGAAGACTTTAAATTTCCATTCGAATGCGCCTCAAAGCATTTCCAGATTATCTAATCCTAGTTTAATTACTAAATTATTACACAGTGTTGACAATATGTACTCCCAGTCTCGTGTTAGCGCATGCAAAGAGCCACTTCCAGCAAACAGATGGCTAATTTTACATTAAAATCCCGTAGGGAATTAAAAACTCGATTCCACTTTAAATACATCGTGATTGGTAAAAAGTATTATTGCAGCTTCTTGCACATTTTTCAGTCTACAAAATAAACACTGTTTTATGAGAACACGGCGTACAGTTTTGCTTTCGTAACCTTTTTACCCATTCCAACAAATTCTGACATAGAGTATAGTCAATATAATATTAAAACATATTTTAAATCTTCTTTCTGGTTTTCTTTCTAGCTAGGAGCCAACAATAGAAAGATCAATAAACTTTATGAATTTCTATTTCTATTTATGAATAAAATACACTTAATGAAATAATGAACATCGATAAGCCAAATATAAAGATAACAATCATGGAATTTTACAAATTACAATTTTAGAAAGATGTAAACCGCATCTTTCCAAAACACATTTAAGTTCCTGAAAATAAATAAAAGCATACAACTCATGCAAGCATGGAATTTTTTTTTTTACCTTCACACAGCATAAGAGAAAAACCCCCGTAATGATATTTAATATTAAGAATATGGAATATAAGTCAGAGAGAAAGGATCCACATCTTGCAAACATTTCTTACAAATATTCAAACGCCAAATTTTAACGGCGTAGAAAGCGCTTTTCTGGAATCAGCCTCATCAGACATGATAGGAGTCAAAAATATGAGTTATGTCCTAAAAACTCTTGGGATTCTTTTTGTTTCAAGAAAGAAATATACATAATTTGTAAGAATGATGACAGTAGAACACTCGAAATAAATTTGCAAATTTTAAAGTGGAATAGAGTTATCTTCTAAGTTTGTAATAATTGTGGAAAGCAACTATCTAGACACGATCAGTTTCTATGACCTTTATATAACTGTTAAAAGTATTAAAAAGGTCTCCTTACATGTTAGTTAAAGCAAATATATTTGTGTCTGATTTATATCAAAGCTGCAAGTTGAGGATGTCTACTGCTAAATTTGAAAATTACTTGGTTTTCTAATTTTTAAGACTTTGAATATTGAACCAAAACATGCAAAAATATAAATAATTAAAAGTTTAATAAAATGAAATAAAATTTTTGGTCGCCAAGTCCTTTTTGTTTCAAGAGGAACATCAAAATTTTGCGGGAAAATTTTTTCTAGAGTTTACACTGGTTTTGTCTGATTATTTCTATCTATTGATTCCCACGATGAAACAGCAAGGATTCATAAAAACTTTAAAATGGCATTTTAACGTATGTTTAATGAACTCTTGTAGGGAAAAGTGCGAGTCACATGGCAAAAAATATAAATGCTTTGCAATGGATTAAACCAGAGAGTTAAACATCGGATTGGAAAATAGACAATGCGGCGGGTGTCTGGAAAGAGGCAGATACTGTTTACCCTTCCAGACTACCCGAGTTCACCTCCGGTTTTTGGTAGGTCCGCATTGTTCATAGTAGTATGTCCGGTTTTAATTGTATATGTACAGTATGTGTCATATTCAGTTTTGTTCGTGTTCTCGAGATTGCCGTGTCTGTCTTTTCGGTTTTCTTTCGTTTCACCTAAATGGATTAACATGTAAAACGAACATCTCTTGCTTACCTGAATTATTTCTACATATACTTTTATGGTTGTACCGAAAAGGCGTTGATTGGTGATTTTCAAGGACCGTTTTAGCATTAAAAGAGCACTGCCTTCTTTGACTTTTTAAAGACCTAAACAAATGTTTGTGTGGTTTGGCTTGGTCGCACAACAAAGAAAAAACAAACAAACGTTTAATGGGCATGTGAAAATGATACGACAAATATATAGTTTCACCTCACGAAATATAAAGGTCCATCTGCACCTGAGGAACGGACATATCATAACGGTTAATTATATTGAAATGTCGACAGAAAGAACGCCAGCCAAAGAGTAAGCACTCTATTTGTTGCTTATTGAATGCCAATCTAAACGAATAAATTAATTGTGATAAATGAACCAAAATGCTCTTGATGCATTTCATTTTTTCCGCTCATAACTGTAATCAACGAGAAACTAATGAGACTGCCAGAAATATAGACATTTTACTCTTTGACTTTTTGAACATGATGATTGTTCTGATAAAAGCAATAAAAATGTATATTTGAAAAAGTACGATAATTTAATAAGCAATCAATTGCAAGATGATTCATGCCATCTTTCCATTTTGTAATATTATATAAATGTTATACTAATTACTTGTTTGCTGTATGTGTTGTGTAAGGAGATGACAAAAACGTTTGTGATGCGTTTTGTTCATCTACAATAAAATATTAATAATCTAAAACCCCCTGTTTGGTATTTTCTTCTTTGTTGTGAATACTAGCTATGGGGTAATATAATTATGTTTGTATGACTCCCGGGGTGGTAACTGTAAGAAAATAACGTCATTCGGCATATATTTTTGAAGTAATTATCATTACTTTTACGCACCATTACCCCTACTGGCCTTGGAATGTATTTAAAGGGCTTAATTCTATATTTATGTAAACAACTGCTATATTTAGTCATTTGATCATATTTCAATTTTTGAATACAAATTATTTCGACCTAGATTGTTTGGTATTTCATCATGATCTTTTCCAGTCGCTGAGTAAGATTGATTTAAGGAAAACTTGTTAAATATTGCTACTAAAAACAAACAGTTAGCTATTGTATACTGTCAACTTACTTAATTAGCCAATCTTACTGGTAAACTTTTGCAGCAGGGATACAAATTTCAAAAGCTTTACAAGACCTTTACAAAATTTTATATCCTAACGAAGATTTAATACGAAATATGGGTTCATATGGAACATTTTTAAATGATAAGGTGCATCACATCCTGCGTTGTAAGGAAAAATTCTATATAAAGCATATAATTTAAATGATCAATTGAATTTCAATGTTCTATTAAACAAACTTATCCACAACTTAGGTGCTTCGCAAGCGCAGCATGATAAGACCGCAGCATGTTGACAGTGTGGACACAGTATTTTGTTGGACACAATAATGTGCTGGACACAGTAATGTGTTGTAAACAGTATAGAGCTGGAAACTGTAAAGTGCTGGACACAGTAAAATTCTGGACACAGTGATATGACTGGATGAAAGATCATTTTGACTCGTATTATACTCAAAACTGGTGTCACTTTGTTAATTTTTTCATAAGAAATCATTTGGAAAAGAAACCATCAAAACCGTTCTAAAAATAATAATTTGACATATTATACGAAATTGAATTCCGCTCTCCCCACTATTTTGACCCCTTTTAACTCGAAAAAGGTAAAAGATAGAGAAAATCCGTTGGCATAGTACTGAAAACTCTCATTGAGAGTAATCAAATGCAAAAAGCCCCATCAAAATCGGATGAAAAATAAAAAATTCACATCTCCTGCATAATTGCATTTTTTAAACCCTTTGAACCCTTTTATACAAAAATCTGAAAAATCTACAAAATTCTAGGAGTAACTTTTGTTGCATTTTTTATGAGGAATCATTTGGAGAAAACCCATCAAAATCGGATTAAATTAAAATTTTTTCTATATTATAAAAACTTGAAATCCCCCTCCCCCACTACTTTGACCCCTTTTAGCTAGAAAACGGAAAAAGATAGAGAAAATCTGTTGATATACCACTGAAAGCTTTCATTGAGAAGAATCAAATGCAAAAACCCCATCAAAATCGAATAAAAAATAAAAATTTCCCATCTCCTGCATAATCGCATTTTTTTAAACCCTTTGACCCCTTTTATACAAAAACGGTACATTTTACAAAAAAATGATTGGAGGGGAACTTTTATTGCATTTTTATAAGGAATCATTTGCAAAAAAAACCCATCAAAATCAAATGAGAAATAAAAGAGTTTCAAAAATTAGGGTGTGGCCATTTTTGGACCCCTCATATCTAAATAACAGTAAGAGATAGGTCATGATTGATTGATTGATTGAATGAATGTTGCTTAACATCCAGCGGCAAGTATTTCATGCATATTCAGGACGAGAGCATATTAATGAATGATGATGATGAACCGTGCTTTGTACTAGACAGACACGCTGAGCCGGATTTTTAAAGTGCTAGCTCACGAAAGCAACAGTCCGAAGCAGGACATGCCACTTTACCCAGACACATTATTCTGACTCTGGGCCGACTAGTCTTTGCTCTTACTTCTAAATGCTGCGTGCTTAGCAGAGAGGCAGCAAGTACCAATTTTAAAGTCTTTGGTTTGGTACGGCCGGGGATCGAACCCACGACTTTCCATACTCGAGGCGAGCACGCTAACCACTACACCACCGAGGCGATCAGATAGGTCATGACGCTTGTGGTCTATTATGTTGACTTTTTCATGGGAAATAGAAAGAAAATACCCCATCAAAATTGACAAGAAATAGAGATCTTTCATTCAAATAAGAGATAAACCCCTTTGTGCCCCTCGCCAAACAACAGGTGGGGCTATTTCCCCAAAAACGATACCAACCTTTATTTAGAACCAATTATCAATGTCCTTAAAAATGAAAGGGTTGGTTGACTAGAACAAAAGTTATCATGTGGAAACCAACCTGTCTACAGAAGCCTTACGACGAGGCCGACGACGACGACGACAGCATAATTTTGCGGTCGTATAAAAAATTAAAGGTTAAACGTTGTAATTGTTTTTGTTGATACAGATATTATTAAACTGATCGCATCATTACTCAAATATTAATACATTTAGCATTGCATCCATCTAGACTTTCCTCACGTTTATAGACAACACAGTACTAAATTGTCGGACATACTGTGTTTGATGACATCTCGTGTTGAGAGGCATGAAGTCTCATCTTCAGGAATCTCGTCCTGAGCTTGCTTTAGTGATTGCGAGCATATTTTAAAGAGGCATTATCTTTTTTATTTATTTTTGTTTGGTGTATGTTGTGATTCAGGTACTCTCTAGTCGGATTGAGTGTTTTAATGTTTGATATTTGTATTGAGTCTATTACTGCTTTTGTTTTCTTCGTTTTTCCCATTGTCGCTCGTTGGGAGTCCCATTGGACTAGTTTAAACCCATCGCGTGTATCCCGTCTAAATATTCAGGAGTTGTAGTCATGAGTTTGTCTTTTTATTGTATTTTTTTTTTTTGCATGTACATTTTAAAAATAATATTCAGGTAAGAACAGTATTACTTTACATATATACTTTTTTATTTTGGCAATTTAGAGATTTTCACGGGGAAAGGTATTCCACCTTTGTTGAAGGTCTTGTGGAGGCCGCTAGATTTGTGTATTTCCTCTGTTTTTTTTTTGTTGGAATGAGTCTCTCTGGCAATAAACTTTTCATTTTTCATAAAGACTAATTGTATTTTTGTTTTGCCCACTCAAACACTTTCATAACTAAGAAAAGTAATGAAATGGCATATAGCATATAAAAATTAACTAAACTAAATTAATTCAAAATTTATGAACCTGTTGTTTCACATAAGATCTCTGTTTAACTCATTCCGAAGTCAAAGGAAAATCAGGTTACCAGAACGAGAGCATATCGTTTTAGCGACCTTACAATGAGACAGTTTGTTGTCCGTTTCAAATCATTCATTAGCACCAATTATCAAAAGACAGGTACAAAGTAACTTCATGAAATGGAATTAGCTAATAACCTGATTCAAGTTTTTATAAATAATTCTTAATTTGTAAATAACTAGTATTACTATAGCAATTTATTCAGCTTGTCCGATATGCTGGTTTTACACTATTATTCTGTCGCCAGGAGAGATTTTCTTTTTTTTATAGAAATTACAAACCTTATCTTTTTTTATTCAATTTAAATACAAACAAGTATTAGTCATTTCTATCCCCTACATATAATTATAGTCAAGTTTTCTTTTTTTTATTTCCCCGCATAATATATACATTGTACTAGAATCTGTTGGCAAACAGAGGAAATTGAGCAAGTATTTAAGAGAAGATTTTCATTAAAACATTGATTTGCTTATAATAATGAAGTATTTGATCATTTTTCAATATACAAGTTAAACTGACTTTTACCGTCTGTGTTACCTTAAACTGTTAGCCGTAATTTTGTGTCAAGCTTCTACTTACTATTATCTGCCTCTGAATTCTCTACGGAGATTTAACATTGAGGGCCGGCCATCTTCGTTTTTGGTGGAAGCGCTAAAGTTTGGCCAAATACAATAATTTAAAAAAATATTCATATTTATTTTTTTTCGGGACCTATCTCGCGATTCATATAAGAAGACTAAATTTCCATTCGGGTGCGCCTCAAAGCATTTTGCAAATTATCTAATCATAGTTTAATTACTTAATTATTACACAGCGTTGACAATTTGTACTCTCAGTCTCGCGTTAGCGCTTCCAGCAAACAGATGGCTAATTTTACATATAAAATCCCGTAGAGAATTAAAAACTCGATTCAGCTTTAAATACATCGTGATTGGTAAAAAGTAGCTACTTGCACATTTTCAGTCTACAAAATAAACACTATTTTAGAAGAACACGGCATACATTTTTGCTTTCGTAACCTTTTTACCCATTCCAACAAATTTTTACATAGAGTATAGTCAATATTATATTAAAATTTATTTGAAATCTTTTTTCTGGTTTTCTCTCTTTTTGAAAATGCAAATACAAGTAAAATATTTCAGTTTTGAAGCCGAAACACAATTACGACTGTATTAAAACTTCAAGTAAATTCCTTTATAAATAGAAGAATTATATAATTTCAAAATTTGGCTGCGTCTGTAGAAAATTGATATAAACATGATAAATGTGATATATATCACATGCAACTTTTTGTTAAGGCAGATTGTGAGCAAACCACTAGTCGAAGAAATCGGTGTATAGGACACATTCCCGTATTTCACAAATGAGCTGTGGCACGCAAGTTTGCACGCATATGTTACTTCCTATGAATTGAAATATATGTAAATTAACCTATTGTCTAACTGAAAGTGAAAATCAAGAAATGAGACAGATTTAGGAGTCTGATGTGTCTTTAAAATTCAAGCTTATTTGGGTAGCTGATATGAAAAAAAAATTACCAAATCAAGCATTCTTAAATGAAAAATATCAAAGTAACGAAAGCTGAAATTAAAGGTTCGGAATAGCTTTCTCTCTTTTCATTGTCTGCAATAGCCCTTGGAGAAAGTCAGCATCAAATATGAGAAAAAACGTGCGGACAAAAAGAGGAGCACAATTCATGTCAATCGTCTGCTTGAAAACTAGACTAATTGCTGAAAATAAGAAAGTATAACAATTTCATTACATTTGCCGTTGTATTTTTGCTCCTTGATTTTCTGTTGCGTTGAACAAAGTATCGGTTGCGACATTGGCATCTGAGACTTTAATTGACAAACTGCATTCTACCACATATTTTATACAACTAAGTGCATTTGGTGTTTGTACCAATTAACTTCAAAGTATATTTGTGATTGAATATTTAAAAATAGGAGATGTGGCATGATTGTCCATGAGACAGCCACCCACCAAGTGACAGTAGAATTTTAACTTC
>JAULBM010067727.1:0-10146 GCA_032357055.1 Geukensia granosissima | reverse complement strand
ATGAAACGAAAGACAAACATAGAACACACAACACTACACTGAAAACTAAAGCTGGAGTTACACGAACCCTACAAAATTTCAACAAGGATATAATATTTTCTGTAAAAATAACAAATTTTTGAGGAGTTTTGTTCAAATAAGATCTGTCCGCATTAAAATATTATTAAGATATTTTAACTAAACGCTTGTACATGTTGTATTTAATAGACTTTGATTCTGCACAATTTGATTGTGATCGTTTGAACGATCTTTATCAAAATCGAAAAAACTTATCAGTACAGATAAGCGCTCGTTTTCAGATATTTCCGTTTGTGTCTCATTTAGAATTTTGCTTTTACATGTCTAACGATATCAAGAAAAGCTTATTTCAAATTATTTTTGCAGAAATACCACACGAGGAAAACAACATTTCAGAGATAATTGAAACTGAAAAAGACAGATTTTTTTATATACCAATAATGATTGTGGGAGAAAATGGTGCTGGAAAGACCAGCCTATTAAAGCGACTGCTGCATGAGGACCCAAGAAATATTGAGACAGTAGAAAGTACAGACGGTATAAATATAATGATGCAAAATTGCAGAATAAGGATCAGTGATGGCAAATGGTTCTTTGGTAAAAGTAAATGTCAAGTAATCAGATTAATTATATGCTATTTGTATTAGCAAACTAAACTGGGTAAATATATTAAAAAATTCGTGTTCTTTTTATAAATTAATGCTGTTGTGGAATGTATTATTATGGTTTCCTTTATGAATATATTTTAAAAACATAATATTATATCAATAATAATATAATATTGTATCATTTGCGACATATTTTATGACATCCTACTTTTTATGGAAACGTGATTAATTAAGCTCATAACCTTAAATGAATCCATATGAACTTTAAATTCATCCTAATAAACTTATCCGTAACGGATATTGTCACAGCATTTTTATTAAATCCTGAAATATGTTTTAGCACCTATATTGACATCCTTGCTTATAGCTTTATACTGAACTCAATATTTGTTTTTACATTTCCTGATTCCTGTCTATTTAATTCTAATTTTGCATTTGCAGGACCCAATTATTTGTTTGACTTCTTATGATCTTTAATCAAATTGTATTCATTATTAACGTATGGAAAACTTGGTTTAATGAAAGGTTGCATTTTAGGTTTTGCGGAAGCACAAAGCAACTGCCAATTCAATTTCAAGGTCCATTCTATAGTTGTATCATGTGATACTTTTATGTTTTATTTGTTGTTGGTTTTTACTATCGTTCTCAGGTGATTGATACATTTCGACTGATTTTAATCGTATGTTGTTATCGCACTTTGTCATACCGCTTTTCCATGTTAGTGGTAAGGGTTGAGCGCTCACAAACTAGTTAAACAACACAACATACTTAATGTGCATGTCCCGGTTCAGAGACCTGTAATCCAGAGGTAGTCATTTATTGTTGTTCGTTCACGTTTTTCAATCGATTATATAAATTGTCTTATTTTATGAATAATTTAACACTTTGTATTTTAAAGCTTCCGTTTTGGCGTTGGGCATTACTGAAGACCGTAATTGGACCTGTTGAAGGTTTCCCCTGTAATTTGTGGATGTCTGTCTCATGGGCAATCATAGCCACATCTTCTATTTTATCGCTTGAACCATTTAAATGATATGATACGAATGTTTTGATTTGATGTTTTCAGTGAGTAATACACGGGAAATGATGCTGAGGAAAATTAAGTCCGCATTAAGAAACAAACGTAGAATACAACCTGATTTTTTTGCAAGAAATGATTCAGATAAGATTGAGACCAAAAGCTTAAACAAAGACGACAGAGAAGCATCTGTTTTATTAAATAAACAACAAGAATCTCCAAAAGACAACGACATCGGAACTTCACAGGAAGACAGGTCATTAGAAAAGCATGTAGTACAGCTAGAGTCGCCAAAACAACATGGTTTGAATGATAATCAAATATTCAAAGCCAACAAAGAAATACACAAAATTTCAAAGAGAAGTTATACTTCAGATGAACAAAAAAAGAGTCCTATAATAAACGATGTCATATTTACTCAACAACCAACGATAACAAATTTAACAGATGTTATTACAGACGAAGTCACACAGGCACTCAATGAATTTCTCAACGAAATTGAAAAGTCAGAAGCATCTGGAGAAATATATGTTGAATGTAGATTTTGGGATTTTGCTGGTCAGAAAGATTATTACGCTACACATCAGATATTTTTGAACCCATATGCCATTTATCTGCTAGTAATTGACGTTTCTAAAGATATAAAGAAAATCTCGTCCGATTTCAACTTTGATTCCATCGGAGGTAAATATTTTATTCTCTGTAGAATGCAGTTTGCAGGTTCTGGATCTATTTCAATAATCGCATTAGTCAGTTAGAAACGGATAAAAGTACCATATAAATGAAATCGTTAAAGAAATGCACTTATCACAATTGAGTCCTGTTAATCTTTAATTATGCCATATTCCAGCATAATGGAAGTCACAATAATGAGACAACATTGGCAATCATGCACTTTAAGTGGGCAAAATGATTATATTTTTATCGGAACTGGGTTTCTTACTATTTTAAAGCTTGGCATTCCTTTGTAATAGACAATAAGCTGATGACGAGTAGATACTGCTTGAACATGTTGCAATAAGTAAACGGTTAAATGAAATTCCAGTAGAGATCAATCAATTGGTAATCATGTTGTTATTGCCAAAAGACCATATCCAAGTTCTTTCAAAAATGTATATTTTACATCAATCAGACTTGGAAGTCACGTGACTAAAGACACTCCTCTGTTCCCTTCCTCGTTGCAACGATAAACATTAATCAAAATGTCATTGACACGTGTCATTTATTTCGATAACCAACTCGTCCTTTTATCAAACGCTATTCAATACACAGAGGAATTACAGCTTCGCGATACAGGAGAGCACAACGTCTAATAATTGATAGTTGTAAGTTATAAAAGCACCAATTAATTCTGATATTTCAATGCCATGTTTTTTGTTCTTGCCACCCAACCAACGAAGTTTATTGCAATTAAAAGTCTATTTACTTAACGGAATAAACACCAAAAAGATGTTGCTTTAAACAGAATTTTGCACCTTGAAAATGGAACATTGAAGAATTTTTGCATACAGCGACTACTATTCGCAGATTCAAGGTCAGCTGGGGATTTATTTAGTAAAACAGTGTGACCTTGTCAAATGTTATTTTCATGTATACCAAACTGGGTATTCATGTTGTTACTGTAATGTTTGATAATCTTTTATTAACAAATTTGATCTCTAAAATGAAACAGTGTTACACAAGTTTTAAGTTGCCAAAGCTGCTTGGAAAATTGCAGATTTCAAACTTATTCATGACAGACATTTATAGTATATATTCCAGTGTACATGAGTCTTAGCAATTTTTAAATCAATCCATGCAGTGAGAACTTGTATTTTGGTATTTTTGTGATGGAAATTTTATCTTTTGTTCCACAAAGTGAAATATTGCAAATATCCATAAAACAAGAAGCTGATATTGGACACAAAGTTTGTGATCCTGCAGATCAAAAACTTAAAAAAAACATATTCTGAAGTCAGTTTCCGCCTATAATGTATACTGTTAAATTTGAAAAAGTGACTGTTGGCTGCTTAATACTAAAATTTGCCAAACACACAAACAAAAGTTTTCTGTCTGAGAATCTGACACACACCTCTATTAATATATATTCAGTCAACTGTAAAAGACCAGTCGCAATTTATCAGTGCATAGGACTGGTGCAAAAAATAAAAGCCTAAACATAGGCATCATCTGAAATTAAGCAGTACACAATCCAGAAAAGACGTGGATTTTTTTCTTTCTGGCATATATTCCATCTTCTTTCTTTAAAATAAAAGTTGCAAGCCTATGGCTATCACACGGAAAAATTAAATGTCCATGTCAACTTGGTAGCAAAACTGTTGATCTCCTATAATTGTTTTCTTATATAGTGTAATAAAAAGTAAGAATATATAACATTTTTTCATAACAATCTAAATACATGATTGAAATCATAAAATAAAAAATTCAATTAGACAAATTGAAATATGACTTTAGAACAAAGATGCATGACTTTCTGAAATACCCAATTATAAATGGAAAATTTATCTATAATTTAATTCAGCACTTGCAAAACAATATTAAAAAGATTAAACCATAGTTATATTTTTTTCTCAAATATCAATCATAATTAATATATATCCTTAATATATATTATTCTTATTTCTTGCCAAGTTTTATTGTATTTCAAAAGAAAACATGAAAATTAAATATATTTGTCTCTCAAGATGTCACAATACTTATCGGTTAATAATTCAACACTTGCAAAGCAATATTTAAGAACTGAAACCATTCTTTTGTTCTTTCTCAGATATCAGTCATAATTCGTTTCCATCCTCAATATATATTTTTCGTACTATTTGCCAAGATTTATTAAAAATTCTATACATCTATCCTTCAAGATGACGCAATATCTATCGGTTAATAATTCAACACTTTAAAAGCATTTTATAACTTAAACCACTCTTTCTTTTTTTCTCTCAGAGATATCAATAATAATAAGTATCTATTCTCAATAAATGTTTTTTCTTACTTCTTGCCAAGTTCTATTGTAATTTAATGAAATCATTGGAAGATCAGAAGATTTAAAATGTCTAATCCGTATATCAGGCAACACTGCAAACCATATTTATTAACTAAATCATTTGTTTTTTTATGTTTCGTTTTGTAAATCTCAGATATTTATTGTACTTTTTATGCTAAATGTATATTTTTATTAGTTGCCAATTCTTTTTATTTTCATATAAAAGATTGGAAAAAATGTACATTTGTTTTAAAAGACGACAACATACCTTATCTGTAATAAGCCAACACTTGCAAGCAATGTTTAAAACGAAAATTTTTTTGTATTATCTCATACATTAATAGTCCTATGTACTTACGCTCAATACATAATTTTCCTAATACTTTCTAAGGTTCTGGACATTTTTTTAAACTAAAACTACACATTATTGTTATAATAGTTTTAAACGCTGACAAATTTAAACATTAGTTAAACAAATTTGTTTGGAAAAATATGTATCCTGTGGGTAGTATCAGTGTCCTAAAAAGCAATATCACAAGAAATATCTGTCCCAGTGCAATTTGCTCCGGTCCTTCCTGCCGATAAATTTAAAATGCAAAAAAATTTTATGTCCAGAATACAATACAACGGTCAAGCATTCGGATAGATATTGAACAATTCTGAAAAAACTAAGCCCCTTACCCACTTTTTACACGTTTGAAATCACGCCTTTCAATTTGAGGACTATTGCTCAACGATTATCGGTATTGCATTTCACCCACGCGCAATGTTTTACTTCGATTTCACACGAACGGTTGTGGAACGGCAGCTACTGTTTACATGGACAACTCTGGATTGTTTGTTCATAGTTTCGTGACTTCCGCGATAGGTTTATATAAAAAACCGAATGGCGAAACGAACCTGGATATATTGTATTCAAACTGAGTTGTGTTATGTTATTGGATGAAAATAGCGAGAACGCGTTGCGAAAATATTTGATAATACGATTATTTACAAGTACAAAACGAAACATCAAACGGCATTTGTTGAATAGGTCGTAAATATATTTGAAATAAAAAATTATTAAACGTTTGTAAATTATATAGAAAAAGCGAAAATACCGTGTAATTTCTATCATATATAATATTCAATTGCTTGGTTTTCTCTAAAAATGATACAAAATGTTGTTTTGTGAATTTTTATTTACACGTTCCTTCAGTTGTACCTTTCATGTTAACGAACAGTTGGCTTAGTCAATATAGTCACCAAAGGAATAGATACGTTAAGCCCCATTTTTGATCAATAATTAATAAAATTTTGTGACATTAAAAGGTTGTTATGAAAATGCTCTATAGTACTCGTCTTTTGATAAACTTATGATTTTTTATATACTTGTCGTCATTTCGACAAAACAAAAGGTTATACTTGACTATTTAGACGATGATTTTTGGACTAAAAATGTGCCTAGGCGACCCTTGGTCTGTAGAATTAATCAGTGATAAACAGCAGAACGTAAAACCAAAAGATTGTGCCAACTTTTTCTCCTTTCCCAGCAGAAAGCTCTGTATGATTTCAGCTTCATACGAATAATGGAATGAATAGGCAAGAATTGGTGCCGTAATAAAACTTTGTGAGGGAATTCGACGGTTCCTGTACCACTTTGCACTTTTTCAAATGCTACAACTGACCAAATCTACTAATATCCTAAAATTATACTAAAATTACAATTTTACGTATATTTTGTCGTTATCCTGCACGGATATTTGCATTTATTTCGGTTAAAATTCATGTTTTTACCAAATTTTTGTGGGGCGATAAAATTGCATATAGTTATTATATTAAACGGGTCGTATTAATACAAGAGCATCAACATGTTATCTGAAGTTTGTAAGATTGGATGGATGTAAAATACTAATTGGCAAGCTTCGACCGAAGAAGTTTGCAGTTGCCGAGTTGGTCATTGTTTGTTCTCAAAATGTTATATTTTCCGTAAAAGTTATCACATGTGGGCCAAATAAACTGATATTGAAAAGGAAGAAATAATGACAGGTCCTCCCTATCATTTCAACTGATTAGCTCATATATACTGACCATCATCTTAGAAAAAATAAAGAAACACTGCAAAATACCAAATTATAAAGAAACAAAGAAATAACTGGATTAAATAAGGCATTTGCATTAAGTGTAATAAAAGAAAATAACTTGAGTGCATCCTAACGAAATCTTCAGATTTCTAAAATTAAACATCTTCTGAAATATTGACATTGAGTTCTTCTTGCAAATTTGTAGTTGATTAATTAAATGTTGCTTAACGTCCAGTGGCAAACATTTCATGCATATTTAGGACGAGAGCATAATAATGATAAGTAATAATCCCTGCATTGTACTAGACCGTCACGCTTATCTGGATTTTGAACGTGCTAGCTCACGAAAGTAACAGTCCGCAGCACTTTACCCAGATACATTATTCTGACTCTGAGCCGACCAGTCTTTGCTCTTACTCTCAAATGCTGCATGCTTAGCGGAAAAGCAGTAAATACCAATTCGTTCAATATAGTCAGATCCAGAAGTTAATTGGTTAGTTCGCATTGTTCAAAGTTTTATATGTATTGATGTCTTATAAGTTCTAAGTTGTGTTGTCAAGATTGCCATATCTTTCGACTTTCTCCTTTTGTCTGACAAAACGGTTTTCTTTCGCTTTCTCTATTAAATTGTCACTGAATTTTGATTTGTTCTGTGATATAGTTCATTAAACAGCTAGCAGTCGAAACAAAAAAGAAAACAATAAAATAAATTAAGACGTTTTTCTACTTTTTCAGAGTATGTTGATTTCTGGCTCGACAATATTCATTCATATGCTAAATTGGAGAACAAAGAAAATCTACCGGCAAATAGAATTGATCCACCAGTTCTCGTCGTTTTCACTAATACAGATAGGTGTAATGATACGGTAAGTTTACTTCTGCAAATTTTTAAGGTATTGATTCAGAAAAAAATGAAATATAACTTTCGAAAAAAATATCGATTTTCTATGGTTTAGCATAATGTTTCTGTGCATGGTAATTTTGAAATTAGACCAACAGTTCTGGTCCAAAAGTACGCCAATAAAGTGAGTAATGTTCTACGAAATTTCCAAAAGGAAGGTACTGTACTATTCAAAAAGGATTTTTAGCTAACCTGTTCTAAAACCACGTCAGCTTTTTCACTACCGGAAAATAAATTTCAAAAAAATCGAACCAAACTTAACAATCTATATACAATGATATATCAGGACTTTAAAAAAGATTTCTCGTTTCGTCAAAATTGGTTGCTAACATTAATGGCTAGACCGATTTTTATCTGGTTGACTGATTGTTAAAATTATCTTCTTATCCGAAACCACTTATTATAATGTACCCGAACCCACACGAAACAACTATGGATATCCATTTGATTTTGTTCCGCTCGGATTTTCAACGTAGCTGACAAGGAAAATTCCTGTTTTTTTACTAATCAAGTTCCTAAATTCTCTTCTGAGACTACACGCAATAACATAACAAAACTCGACAGGAAGAATTCTGGTAGTGTTTCTATTGGTCTAATATATGGATGTGACTGAATTTTTTTTCTGGTTGGGGGATTGTGGTTGCCCTGCTAATGCACGAAATTAATGAAATTAAACGTATATAAGCGGAGGAAGGTTTAAGAGGTACTAAATAAAGTGTCCTCATATCTTTCAGATCGGATTGTAAACACCATTGCCACAGAAAAATGTTCGTTACTTTTTAACCTAATCTAAATACATCCTCTCTTAAATTGCCAGGAAAATTAACAAATTGGGAATAAGCCAAAGAACATCTAAAGGAAATTGTTTACTTAGGTTTTTTCTTTTCGTTTCGCTCGAATTAAACCATGGCTGACAGATGCAGTTATTATTTTGATTGGCTTTCAATGAAACAATCTTCTACACAGAAACTACTTTGACTGATTTATCATAACTTTTTAAACTATCATTATCACGGCGGGTATCGTTGTCTTGCGACAAGCTGATTTTTCCTACTTTTTGTACCGTATTGTTTCCAGTGCTTTGGATTTTTTTATTTACATATGTTAACATACAGACGACCTATTTATAGTATAAAAAACAGGTTGATAAAAAGTATAAGACTGTAGATCAAAATAAGAAAATAAGATATCAAAAAGACAACCCTCTTCGTAAAACGGAAATTGGTGATGTGATTAAAAATACCAGGTTATATTCCAAAAAAAAAGTTTTATAATTTTACAGTTTTGTTTCTGTACAAACATTTGCAATTTTCTATTTGTCGACTTTCCAATTGGTCAAATAACAGTTCCATCACAAACCGTTAAAGATGGAATTTCATCGAAAAATGAAAGTTTAACTTCCTGGATTTTTTCCGGAGCATCCTGTTTTTTTCTGTATCGTCCAAGTTTTTTCGTTTTGAAACTAGTTTATATCGTCTCAATATGTAGAATCTTTCAGTATTGTATTAAAACATACAATATAAACGTTTATTTGTACAAATAAACTAAAAACTGTTAGAAATGTTGAACTGTTGGCAAACACCCAGGAAGAAATCATATGTCCTTTGGATAAAATTCGGACTGAAACCCACTGTGATTATGAGGATCTTAAATTTTTTTTCCTTTTTTATTTTTTTTTTTATTATTATTATTTTTTTGGAAGACAAACCTTGCCATTTTAGAAAATTCCTTTTTTATTAGTTGATGTAGAGAGACTATTTAAGCAAACCCTCTTATCTAAATTAGTGCAAAGCTTCAAACTTTTCATAAGATATTTCTAAATCAATTTTTCAACCCATATTTGAAACAAAGTGCGGCTGCTTTGACAAAAGTTTTTGATAGGCCAATTTAAATAAAATTCACCTTTAGAACGACTCTGTGTTGAATCAGAATTTAACTATATAACAAACAAATCTTGTACAAGATGAGCTAGAGGCTCATTCGACTTAGTGTATTGGCTTTTATATATTCTTCATGTTACCGAATAAATTATGTTTGCTTTGGACTTTCTTACTATCAAATGCCAGACATATTAAAAACTGCCGTTTAAGTGTGAAATTGTTGTGTCTCTTTAAAATGACAGATGTACTATTTACGAAGAGATAAGAATATGAGCATTAAGGCCCATTTTTTGTCCCCCCATCCCTTCTAAAAAAGGAAAGTATTTTTTTCGGACATATTCCCAAATGTAATGTATTATTTAATGGTTTAAATAGTGCATTATTTTATCATTCTGACTGAAGATAAATCAAATGAAAAATGGTAGATTTCTAGCAATTTTGAACATTATTTCCTATCAGAATTCATTGCGTACATTCATTTGAAGAAACATAAAATCATTTTAATAAATTCTTAAAAATTCTAACGATTTACTTGAAAACTTGAAATCACGCAGTTTTTCGGAAATAAGTTCTATTAAAAATTTTGATTTTTCAACCCTCCACACTACTTTACCACACGATAAACTAAAATCTCGTTTAAAGGAGCTCATTCACAAAGCATTTAATAATTCACGTAAC
>JAULBM010067716.1:0-10146 GCA_032357055.1 Geukensia granosissima | reverse complement strand
CATTTTTGCTTTCGATTAGGTCGATTATCGTGATTTGCCTTTTACAGCTTCCTTTATGGTATAGACTCTGGTCATTGTTGAAGGCCATAATGGGACCTGTAGAAATTAAAATTCTACTGTTATTTTGTGGGTGGCTGTCTCATGGACAATCATGCCACACCTCTTATGTTTATATATTTACATTTGTCATTTAATACGAAATACGTAATACGTTAACACATTTACAACAAATGGTTATTTTTATCTAGGCAATCCATCCTTCTTGAAGACTATGTGGAGATTTTTATCTTGACCTTTCGTCTATTTCTCGTTGGTACGTTATGTGATTTTCTAGCATTAACGCAATTCTTTCAGTATTTAGAAGGTAGGCAAAATACTGTCTTTGTAAAAAATAATGAAGCTTCCCAAAATTTAAAGCCAATAAGAAAGTACGAGAGAAGTAAATTACTTTAGAATTTTGATCGATAAGAAAATTGCCTTTTTTAGGGAAAGTTGCATTACCAGACGATCAGGCATCCCCATTTTGTAAATTTGCTTTGTATTTTACTTGTTCCAGACTTGTACTAAAAGCCTCTAATGCAAACGAAAATATAAAAACATTCAAAACAAGTCCTGTAACGATAAAACAGTTTATTTATTGTTTCAGTTTTATTTATCCCAATGAGATAAAAAAAGTAATTTTGTTGAAAATCAAATGTCAAAACAAAATTCCCGAAGAAAAAGAATCCGTTACCTCATTTATGTCTATAAGATAAAAGATTTTGCACCTAATGCCGAGAATAAAAATAAACCTTTTGACAAAGAAAATTTGCAAATTGATCTTTCTGACATTTATGATCAAAGTATTGTCATTTTAAAAGCTGTCTCACTTCGCGTCAGTTACAAGCTAAATACTTCGCCCTCATAATATATAGCAATAAATGGCCATTCTGTAATGTACGGGGTTGTATTCATTTCATGTTATGTCAAACACAAGGATGCTATGGAATGTCAATTTGTCGATGTACGTTTATGGAACAGGTAGATGTGGTATGATTAATCTGATCACAACGGCCATTTCCGTAAAAAATCCGGTAAAATAGCCTCTGACAAAAGTAGTCAATCGTAACTACTCTGCTATTTCCGCTTCGCTTTCGAAATATCATTAGAGTGAGCGAGAAGTGCCGAATAGTTACGGTCGAGAAGTTGCAGCTCATCTCCGTTTCAGGGTCATACCCGCTCCGCTTTCTGACTCCGTGGATAATTACCCTATATTCAGCAATTTCACAATGACAAGAATCTTGTCATTATCAATGCGCACGAAGAAGGATATCTAAAATATCATTTTTTAATTTTAAGAACAATAAAATAAAATTTGTTATATCTTCGTATTTTGATCGACAATTGTTGCTTTATGAAACATTTCTAATTTTTTTGAAGTTACAGCCAATAAGTTGCGTCATTTCGGGATCAAAACTAGTTCCCATTTCCCACAAAAAATGACATTACAATAAGACTACGCAGTAAATGAAAAGCGTTAATGGCAAGGAAACATAGACGAGCTTGCGAGCTTGTTTCCTTGTGTGGAGTTTGGTAGTAGACTTGTTAAGCTTGTATTCGAAGTTGGAAAAACGATTGTGTCTAAACCTATACAAAACAAAGAACCAATAACTGCCAATATTATTATTTAATTGTTTGATTTGTATAAGGACAATTTAAATTTACAAAATAGAAGATCTTTGTGTATGTTTTTATAAGCTTATTCTAGGTTTAATCGATATAAAGAGCTTTCCAATATTAAAACCAATAATATTTCTTTTTTTGACACTCATGAAGAAATATTTGTTGAAACTAGCAAAACCGACATTTACAGACACAGACATACAGTTGTTATGGCAAAAACTTGTCCAGTAGGGTTTTACGTCAGTATCTTGATTTGGCTGGACTTCGTTTACATGCTAACGAATACATTTTTCGCCCTTTTCAGTTTAACAACAAGACACATACGTATTCTTAAAGTAATGTGAAAAAGCCCCTATCTTAAACTCGTTCCAGGGAGCTTCTTTTGGAAGCAGTTAGTGGAATAGATTTTGACAAAAAATTATTTGGACTTCACAGCTTACGCAGTGGTGAGGCAACTCAGGTAGCCATCAATAATGTTTCTGACAGGCTTTTCAAAGCGCATGGTCATTTACGTTCTGAAAATGCTAAGGATGGATATGTGAAAGATAGTTTACAATCAAAGATTTCTGTAACAAAATCACTTGGTATATAACTTCATTCACCTTTTGACTCGACTGGTTTTTGTAACTCGCCATCCCAAAGAATTTGGTCTTTTGTCTTATTCTGCCCGGTAAAGAAAAGAAATATATTTAATGTTCGGTTGAACGTGTGAAAAAAGAACATAAATATATTTCTTTTCGGTACAGGGTTTACTTTATACCGTTATGGCGGGCCTAGTAGCGTAGTAATACGCACAGGCAGTTTTTTCCCGGCAAATCAGAACGGGTTACCAATACACCAGTTAAGATCGTTTAACGCTCTGCCGCACACGATTTATTTTTATTTCTTCATAGCTTGTATGCACATTCAGAGTATTTATTATTTGTATTGTATAAATAGTTTTTAGTAATATGTTATTAAGTCTCCCAAGCGAAGTTTGGAGACTTATTGTTTTCCCCCGTTTCTTATTCTTCTTCTTCTTCTTCTCCTTCGCCAGTGAACTTGTCCGCGCGTTTTCTCAGAGACCAATCATCCAAACTTAATGAAACTTCACATGATTGTTACCCACCATGAGTAGATGTGCAGAAAAGTATCAAAATTGTCAAAATGGCTGCCGTTGCCATTGAAACAGATAAAGTATAAAATCTGTAAATTTCATTTTTTCAGCAACTGCTGAAGCAATCTAGGATTATTCCTTTGATCAAGTTAATTAAAAATCTACAAGAAAATTGGAATCGGTTGGACAAACTTTTTCACTGTTGCCATGGAAACAAAAAGGGGAGGGGGATTTTTGGAATTTTTAAAATTTTTGCTTAAAAAGTATTATAAACCGAATAATATTGTTTTTTAAGTGTCTTGGTAGCTTTTTGGGGTTTATAAATTCCACAATAACCCCCGTTGCAATGGAAACAAAAAAGGGGAAAGCGATAAATTTTTCAAATTTTTTTTTGCACTTCAATTATTACAGCTGGCACAGATTGTTACCCATGATGAGTGTGTATAAGTATCAAAATTTCCAAAATGGCTGCCGTTGTCATGGAAACGGATAAAGTATAAAATTTCTGGAAAATATAATTTTATTTTTCTCAGCAACTGCTGAGGCAATCTTAAAAAAATTCGTAGGATTGTTTCTTCAATCAAGTTAAAATAAAAATCTGAAAAAAAAGATCTAAAATGGAAGATTAACTCTAGGGATTTCGTTTGGGAGACTTTTGTTTCACTCCTGTGATACAGGAACTTTAGTTCAGTTTTAATTTTTGTTAGTGTTTTTTTAAGTTTTCCAATAACATGTATTTGAATTCTGAATGTATTTTGAAGATTGTGCAGGCTGTTGTAGTGAACATGAGGACTACAGAACTTTTAATTTTTTTTTTGGCTTGACACAATTTTTTGTTCACTGAATATATATTTTTTTGTTGATTTTATTGGATTAAAATGCTTGAGTGGTTATTGCAACTCGCCATCTCCGACTGGTTATTGCAACTCATCATCACGAAGAATTTGGTCTTTTGTCTTATTCAGCCCGGTAAAAAAAAGAAATGTTTTATGTTCGGTTGAACATATGAATTAAGAACAAGTGTAAATATTTCCCACATTACCTTTTGATTGATGCATACTTGATGCTGATAAACTATTGACCAAATGTGAAATTAAACTGTATAAAACTTGTTGTCACGTTTTTAATGAATATGGCAACATTTATGATGGCCACCTGACTTACATACTTAATTTTCCCCAGTTTAAAACACTAGACGCTACTAAACTAACAAGATTTTATATTCACTAGAACTTATGTTATACCAATTGTTTACGTAGAAAGTGATAATGTCACATATAATACAAAAATAACTTTTGAGAATGAAAAATGTGCGAAAACCTCAGCTGAAATGTTAATTTTTGTCTCTCAGGTGTAGTTACAACCTAGTTTGATAGATATTATATCCTGATTGACGACATTTTTGTGAATCCTTAATCATGGCTATGAGCGATCGTTTTCATCAATTGTCAAATCACAAATGCATATAAAAATGAAGAACACGGAGAGAAATTCTATAACACCACTCTTATCTGCTAAAAATCCAGAGATCTCAACAATGGTGATTTTTAACTTCCTGTGATGAGGCGTCATTTGTCATATAACAACTGGACTTGTTAAATGACTAATAGCTTACCGAAATAACAATTATTATAACGAAAGAAAATAACTATACAAGGAGTATCTAATGGTTATGGGTCTATAATTTAGACAAGCGCATGCAGCAGATCTTATATAGTATTGTCTATTGGTCTCCTCTTATTAAGTTACATTTCCACAAACGACACTTATAGATAAGTTCTTTGATACATTTTATATTTCAATGGTTTTTATTTTAGATGTCAAATTAAAATAAAGCGCCATGTTACTCAGAAGGTTTTATCGGCAGTTAATTTTTACTTTGATCTCATTGGATGATATTTTAATGTTAGGTGCAATACTTGAATATATCAGTCAAGATATCACTAGATGATCGGTATGGTGTTGCCTGTAAAAATAATAACGAACGTTTTAAAGGTTTCGACTAAAATATCTAGATTTTCTGCATCACCTCTATAAAAAAGGCTAGATTGTAGGCTAGCTAGCTGAGATACTGATTAAGTCTGAATCTTCAAAACGTCCGCTTTTCTACAAGCCTTTTTATACATACAAAAATTTAACCAACTGTGTTGACATTGGGTTATTGATTGATTGATTGATTCTTAACGTCTATCGAGAAAAATTTTATCCATATGCAGAATAGGAACAAGTTAACAAATGGTAAATCAATATGTAGACTATGAGCAGGGTACCGGTAACGGAGGGACTTTGAGACAACCACTGGAAAATATTTACGGGTTGAATAGAGTCAAAAAGTTACCTTGATAATTGACCGCCTCACGACCACTGACAATGAGCTTTAAAGGGGTTCTTTAACGTGAATAGAACGTGGCATTATCAAAACATCATACTCTTTAACGTCTCCCTTCGGAGGATTGTGCATTTATACATCTTCCACAACCATGGACGCTTTTTAGACGACTAGTGCCACCCGGACGGAGATACAAAGTGCCTTTTCTTTCCCCGACACAACATTTTCGAAGGGGGAGTCCGAAGCTTTATACGTCCCACTCGAAGCTCAGGACGCCCCTATTTGAGGGGTTCTACTTGCAGACAAATAAACCGAATGACCTATTTCTATAGTCCTGGCCTCCTCTATTGACATAAGGAATCATTTTTTTTATCAGTCACAGACGAATATGTACTGAAAATTGAGTAGATTATGAAGGGGTATTTTTTTAAGTTAGAGAGTTAAGGTGCACACTTTCTCTCTTTTCCATACCTGTCACTTTCTCTGATGTCATTTGGAATTTTTCAAACCATTGGGTAATATTTTTATTTATCACAATTTTGTCTTTTGTTCTAGAATAGTATGGGATTAGCAATCCTTCCAAGTTATTACACAGATGAGCGTATATGTAGATGAACTTCACGTTTCCTCTATATTTATCATTAGTGTCCGAGGATCTCCATCGCCATTTCTGCTTTCATGACGCCGTAAACAGCAGAGACACACTCGACCATTTGGCCAAAAAGGCCAAACATGTTCTGACTGCTAAATGATCGCCCCCTTCAATACAGATAAAATGAAGAATTGTGTCGTCGCCAATTTAGATTATATTTCGACAGAGTACGAATTAATTACAACTTTGCTAAATGTGGTCCTATCTAAGAAAATACCGTTACAGCATGAAAACAGGAATCTTCGAGCATTTTCAAATATATTTCTGGGAATTTTTCAATACTTAGATCTACAAATTTCGTATGTAAAAAACCGGTGTTGTGAGGCATGGGATTTTTCATCGTGGCAGACTGAGGATGTCAAAATCAAAGACCATCATGTCACATATCGTATTTTTATTAGCCTGTTCCCCAGTCTCATGATGCACTGCGCTTCTGAGAAGCGCAGTGCATCATGGGACTGGGGAACAGGCTAGTATTTTTATATTATGAATGCCATGTTATCGTTTGTGAAGACCTTTGATTTCCAAAAGAACGCTTACTATATAATCATATGTGAAACTTGAACGCAAAGGATTCAAACTGGTATTTAAGATCGTAAATAAGTCAATCCCAATAAAGGTTGAGTAATACACGAGACAGCTTCTCAGCGGGAAATATCAATTAAAAGCATAAAAAACTGAAAAGAACATAAAAATAATTATATCCAATTAAATGAAATTTATAAATAAATTAAAGCAGATTATACAGGGGGAAAGATTGGTGGAGTACTAGCAAAGAGACTTTTTCAATAATTAAGAATTAGTGCACATTAATAAATGAAAAACAATACAGTTTACCTGTCACTTATATTCCATATTTGTATATATCACAGACAGGCATAGATCAAGTTTTGTCTAAACTACATTCCACGTGTACAGGGCCGCAAAAGGGTCGAAATATAGTAAATAAGAATATAAAAATAAATATTGATGATGAGTTATAAGTGGAAAAATTAGATCTGAGTTCCTTAATAATAAGCCTTTTCTAAAATTAAGACTTATTTTTGAGATATATTTAAGTAAGATAACAGATTGGAGCAATTTTAAAAACGAAATCTGCAATAACTGTTGTTGGTTGTCGATTAATCATTAAATTTAAATCTACATGTACGTTTACGAGCTTCTTGTAATATTTATTTGCTGCAGACCATCCAGGTATTAAGCCTCCAGACTGACTCATCAGTTTTCGCCACTTCCTTAAAAATTCAGCTTAGAAACAGTACACCCCCTGGAACGTAAAAAGTTCCCAACTACACGAACACGATTTACACGTTACACGCAAACCGCACGATACACGATGCACGTTGCACGTTCAACGCAAAAAAACGGTTTCAATCGTGTGATTTTAGGTCAAAATAGATTACGAATGAAAATTGACGAAACGAAAAAAGTACTGTTCTTATCGTTTTTATTAAAACCAGAAACATGTATAATACATTTATGTCCTGTTATAACTTTATTAAAAAATTTGGGCGATTCAAAACAATTCTATGCATATACTTTTTATATTCTGTCAAAACAAAAATGACGATCACGGTGATTAAATTATTATATTTTTGAAAAAATGGCATACTCTCATAAACTCCAGATCTTCAAAATATTAAAAAGACGTTGTAACGAAAAAAAAAAAAAATTTAGCACTGTGTTTTAGGTCAGAATCATAATTTATAATTCTTGAATGAAATAATTTATACTGGAATCTTGCAAATTGAAATGATGACTTGTCGTGAACAAAAAAATCTAGATAAAGTATATAATGTATTCAAGTTAGTAGGTCAGAATAATAAATTCTGAATGTAAAATAGCATAAATTCCTTAGTGGCATGGATTTTTGAAAGAAATTTCCCAAATCGTAACAAATGTCTTGTTGCAAACCAGATATAATCAGGATAATATATTGTATATTCATCTCTTAAGGAAAAAATTATAAATTTTGAATGTAAAATAGCATAAATTCTTTATTCGCATGGAATTTTACCAGAAAATTTTCAAACATTTATCAAAAGTCTTGTCGCAAACTAAATATAATGATTATACATTGTATGTTCGTCTCTTAAGATCAGAATAATAAATTTTGAATGTTAAAATAAGATTTATTCTTTAGTGCCATGAATGTTTACCAGATATTTTTCAAAAATTTGAACAAATATGTTCTCATGAACTAAAAATAATCTGGATTTTATATTGTATATTCATCTCTTAAGGTCTTGCATGTTAATGTTAGCTGAACACTGACCAGCATGTGCATGTGCATGAGTACGGATCTTGTGTTTTCGCTTGTTTGACCATAGCTTATATTTTGGGTTTGCATATATTGCATTGTGTTTGTATGTGTAAAAATAGCAGAAATTGTTTAGTCGCATGGATCTTTACTAAAAAAAATTTCCATAATTTGAACAAATATCTTTTTGCGAACTAAATATAATCTGAATTACCGGTATACAATGCTTATTCATCTTTTAAGGTCAGATTTATAAATTCTGTATGTAAAATAGCATTAAATCTTTAGTCACATGGATTTTGACCAGAAATTCATACAAATATCTTGTTGTTAACTAAAAATAATCTGGATTATACAATGTTTATTCATCTTTTAAGATCAGAATTATAAATTATAAATGTAAAATAGCATAAATTATTATGTCGCATAGATCTTTACCAGAAATTTTCCAAAATGTTAACAAATATCTAGTCATGAACTAAAAAAACTATGGATTACATATTTTATATTCATATCTTAAGGTCAGTATTATAAATTCTGAATGTAAAATAGTAGAAAGTGTTTAGTCATTTGGATCTTTAGCAAAAAATTTCCAAAATTTGAACAAATATCTTGTTGTGAACTAAAAATAATCTGAATTATACAATGTTTATTCATCTTTTAAGGTCAGAGTTATAAATTCTATATGTAAAATAGCATAAATTATAATGTTGCATAGATCTTTACCAGAAATTTTCCAAAATGTGAACAAATATCTTGTCATGAACTAAAAATGCTCTGGATTATATAATGTATATTCATCTCTTAAGGTCAGAATTATAAATTCTTAATATAAAATTGCAGAAATTGTTTAGTCGCATGGATTTTTACCAGCAATTTTTCAAAATTTTAACAAATGTCTTGTCGCAAACTAAATCTTATCAGGATTATACATTGCGTATTCATCTCTAAAGGACAAAATTATAAATTTTGAATGTAAAAAAGCAGAACTTCTATAGTCGCATGCATTTTTGCCAGAAATTTTCCAAATTTTAACAAATGTCTTGTCACAAACAAAACATAATCAGGATTATACATTTTATATTCATTTCTTAAGGTCAGAATACTAAATTCTGAGTGTAAAATAGCAGAAATTGTTTAGTCACATGGTACTTTACCAGAATTTTTAAAAAATTTGAACAAATAGCTTGTTGTGAACTAAAAAATAATCTGAATTATACAATGTTTATTCATCTCTTAAGGTCAGAGTTATAAATAATGTAAGTAAAATAGCATAAATTCTTTAGTCGCATAGATTTTTACCAGCATTTTTCCAAAATTCTAATAAATTTCTTGTTGCAAACTAAATCTTATCAGGATTATACAATGTATATTCATCTTTAAAGGACAAAATTATAAATTTCGAATGTAAAATAGCATAAATTCTTTTGTCGCATGCATTTTTAACAGAAATTTTCCTAAATTTTAACAAATGTCTTGTCACAAACAAAAAATAATCAGGATTATACATTTTGTATTCATATCTTAAGATCAGGATATTAAATTCTGAATGTAAAATTACAAATTCTTTAGTCTAATGAATCTTAACTAGAAATCCCTAACCCAAATGTCTTGTGGCGAACAAAAAATTAGCAGGATTGTACAATTATATTCATCTCTTAAGGTCAGAATAATCAATTTTGAATGTAAAATAGCATAATTCTTTAGTCGCATGCATTTTGACCAGAAATTTTCCAAAATTTGAACAAATGTCTTGTCGTGAACAAAAAATGATCAGGATTATACAATTTATATTCATCTCTTAAGGACAAAATAAAAAAATTTGAATAAAAAATAGCATTAATTCTTTAGTCGCATGGATTTTTACCACAACTTTATACAAATATCTTGTTGCGAACTAAAAATAATCAGGATTTAAGAATTTTTATTCATCTTTTAAGGTTAAATAGCATTAATTTTTTAGTCGCATGGATTTTTACCACAACTTTATACAAATATCTTGTTGCGAACTAAAAATAATCAGGATTTAAGAATTTTTATTCATCTTTTAAGGTTAAATAGCATTAATTTTTTAGTCGCATGGATTTTTACCACAACTTTATACAAATATCTTGTTGCGAACTAAAAATAATCAGGATTTAAGAATT
>JAULBM010067705.1:0-10146 GCA_032357055.1 Geukensia granosissima | reverse complement strand
AAAGTTTACATTTTAACAATTTTGTAAAACTGCTATATTTTGGGGCCAAAAAGGGGCCTTACCGGACCTACTCCTTTGTCTTGTCTCTTTGGACTATGCACTTCTGATGTCTCGCATGGGTATTCTACATAGAACTTTCACTTCGACAGCATAAGGCGGATAACAACTTTATTTACAACAAATATGCATGTTTTTTAACATTACCTTGTCATTTATTAAGTTTGAAATTATTTGTTCGTCTTACAAATGAAAAGTGAGACGGCTAAAAGGTCAACAATTGAAAATAATGAAGGGCTAAAGTTCTAATTTATTTTCTTTGGTTATGACGTCATACACGAGAAAACTGAAAAGTTTTAAGCAGGTGCTTATGGCACTTATGGGAAAATATTTCAATGCAATTAAATTTCATAGCACTTTACTGTAAATTAATTAGCAAAAAAGTTATAAGCTTTAAATTGTATCAGCTGTTGTTTTAAACAAACTTACAATTTTTCTGACACACTGTCGTTTCGTTTAGCTGAAAACAATCTAACATTTAAATTTAATTACAAAATTACCCATGTTACCCAGGAAAAAGTTGGTTTGCTATATGTTCATTTGAAGGAGTAACCACTCATCAGTAGCATTAGAACCGAAACATAGGAAGTCCAAAATCCAAACATAGCAAAAAAGGCATTCAAATCAAACAAATGGAAAAAGGGTATCAAAATCCGACGGCAGGGATAAATAAAGCAGCAGCAAATTTCTGTAAAATATTGTTTGATAAATTTCATGTCAGAAAAGTCTGATATCTGGGCTGGTGAATACCCTCGATGACTTTTATTCCACAGCAGATTCATCGACTCAGTGGTTTTAAAATACAAAATTACCGTTGTTGAATAAATGTGGAAAATATTGGAATGCTTTATTTACATTTCAAGAAGTAATCTCTCATCAGTAGCATTAGAACCGAAACATAGAAAGTCAAAAATGCAAACAAAGCAAAGTAGCTTGAATTTGGTGATTTGAGGGGACAATGAGTGGGATAATTAAATTATACAATTAAATTGCACTATTGAACAATTTGAAAATTACATGGTGACGGGGTTCTGAGTATTCCAATGGTCAATGTAGTTGATTTAAATCTATCTGTAAGTATAGCTGTAGGTTATCACCTATACGGCGTGAGTTAGTCCCTAATTTGTATGTACCATACGAAAATGGGTGCGCTTGATTCACAGGTCATGTAATAAAGTTTGTGAGTTACCAGTTCTAGATTCTCTTCCATCAATTTAACTGACCGATAAGACGTAACTGAAATTTTATGAAAGTGGTGTTAAACGCCACACATGCAAACAAACATGATTACCACTTTACTATGCAGAATATATTTTTCTGATCAAATTAAACGGTTTTTTCCGCATGCATAAAATAAAATGAAATGAAAAATATTGGACCGTTTTGTAGGAAATCTTAAAATTTACTTTGTATACTCGGAAAATTATTCGAACAATGAAATAAGCATATGTCGGAAATCTTGCCTTATCTTTCTATGTAAACTATCTCATGACATAAATCAGGATTAAAGTCATTTTTCGCTCCTCATTTGGTAGTTTCGTGTATAAATGTTATAATGACCTGGCGGATACAAAAAAAATAGTGTTAAGTGTGACATAAATGATTATGTACTGTATAAACATAAACTGGGGTTGACAAAAAAGCGTCGCCTTCACGCTGATTTAAACATGTGACGTCATTTGTCATTGTCGTTAAGTAGCCCTATAGGGATATCAATTTAAAAACTGGGAAAATATTTGAGGTTTCGACCAGGAGAAATCTAGTGCTGAATGAGGGAATACAAAAATTGTGTCATTCATATTTGATAAAATACACGTTATAATACCCGTTAATAAGTGTTTTATCTGTATATCTCCGGCTAGAAACTAGAGTTTTTTTTAAAGAAGACGTATTGAATTTATTCACCTGAAGTTGTAACTTAATAATTTAAAATGCATCCAACATCATTTAGACTTACACAGAATGTGTTTCAGCATTCATTTTGAATTTTGTTAAGATTTGACTTATGTTCAATTACTAAGTATGAACAGCTCATTACAACACGTTAGGAAATAAATTAAATAGTAAACAGACATTTTAAGTGTTAAGATAAAGATAATGAATTTAATCATTAGCAAGAAAAAAAACTTTACTCCTGTTTTGTTAAGGAGTTTTTGAAAGCCTTGATTATTTTTTACTTCCATTTTCCCTTTTTGGTTTTAATAGAGTTTGTCTCGTCTTTCTGGACTATGAAATTTGGATCTCTCGCACAGGTCTTTTACACTGGACTTGAACCAATGAATTATTTCAAATTTTATTTTACCACTGTTTTTTTTACAATATCTTAATATTCATATGAACAATTTCTGTACGATCTATTACTTAGTAATGTTACAATTTTTAGTAGTTTAAAAAATATTTTCTTAATTAAGAATAATTAAAATAACATTTCATCAAAGATAAATATTTTATTTTACAAGGAAATTACTTAAAAGTTTCCATTTCGCCTTAGTTCTTTACCAGTATATTGTATCACACAGTAAAGGCGAAACACTCTCTGATAGACGATGGTACTGTATAGATGAATCTATTAAACTGTAGTTTCTAATTGACAACATTTTTTTTTAATTTCGACTAGTCATCGATGAGGTCTCAAGGATTCGACCCACAGAGCTGACCCAGCGCGATCCCCAGGTGTCTGGTTGGGGTTCTCTATTTTGGGTATCTCAGGGTATAATACAGAAAGCCAAGGCATGGACCATAGCGGATGACGTTTGGAGAACGCCACACTCCCTGCACGTTAAATGCTCCTTTTGAAGTTTTTGAAATAAGCTTATGCCCCTATAAAAAGATAAATTTTTCGTCCCTACTAATCGCTTGCTTTCTTCAGTGGTAGTCAAAACTGGTTGCTCTACCTTCATGATATTGATATTTGAAAAACCTGTTCTCGTCTCGTCGTGCATGAAATATTGCCGCTGAATGTGAGCAACTAGCAATCATTAAATTTTTTTTTAAATTTCGGAAGTGAGTCAAGTGACACATAACACCATTTCAGTAGGTCTTACAGCTTAATTATATTGTATAAAATAGGATCAGGTAAACAAAAAGAACATATAACAACTGACTTACAGTTTGAAAATAGGGAAAGGCTTCGAAAAGTATTGCACTTAGTAGTTGTCCCTGTCGTTGGTTTAGCTTCCTATTTATTTGGACTTGAGTGCGTCTTTTACTGTGTCTGTATCTTTAACATCCAATGTTTCGGTTCTTAATGCTACTGATGAGAGGTTACCCCTTGAAATGTACATATATTTTACATACTTATTCAACATTGGTAATTTTTTTTTATTACATTACTGCACAAGCACTTTATTGTTTTCCTCGTTCCGCCGTTTAAAACAAAAAATATATATTATACAAAGCTTTTTATGTTAGTTTTGGAGAAAATCTTGCTTCTGTTTAATGTAATAGATAATTCAAACAAAAATAAGTTTTATAGTTCAGTTTTAAAAACATAACCGCAGAAATAAAAAAAGAGATTTTTAAAACGTTCAACGAAAAATACAGCAGGTTTTATGGTAAAGTTTCAGAATGGCTAGTGTATTACTTTAAACATGCAGGCTTTAAATAGAATTAGTTGAAAATATACTTTTGCAATTTTTTAAAAAAAATTAATACGATCTATGTATAAATCGGAATCTGCTAACTGAAAATTGATCTATGCTAAGCTTTTTATTTTCAAATGTAGACATACTACATAATTACATGTATGACTAATTACATTGGCTTTTTTCCTCTAAATGACACTTGGGGATTTCTCTATTTTGAAGTAAAAACAATGATATTTAGCCAAGAGAATGACTGTTAAAAGCCCCAATTAGTATACATTAGTTTGCGTCTAACATGAACACGTTTTTCGTCAAAATGAAACAAAGTAAAAAATTTTGAAAGTTTTATTTGATATCATCTATCTACAATACAAGATTATTCGTCCAATGACGTAAAAACGTGTCGGTACATCTTGCCTGTACCTTTGATGTTTTTTTTATTTCGTGGGATAAGTCAGGACCATAGTCAATCCTAATTTGTAAAAATTCAGTTTATGATGACCTGGTGGGCACAAAAATGAAGTGTTAAACGACTCTTAATGATTATGTACTGTATAAAGTTAACCACAGCCGACAAAAATGTGTGGCCTTCATGCTGATTTACACAAGTGACGTCATTTATCAATATGGCAAAATAACCCTAAAAGGGAATCAATGGATATATGTTGATAAAATATCTGTGGCTTTTGAACAGGAAAAATTTAAGTGCTGAATAAGCGATGTGAAAAAATTATGTCATTAATTTCAATAGAAAATATACATTGCATTATACAACTACAAAAGGCCTTGTAAATTTAAGGAAATGAAAATAACGTTGCATGAGGTTTTCCTAATTAATAATGACAACGTATCAACATGGTGGGGTATTTTTATTAAAAGGTCCAAAAATACAAAGTACTCATAAACTTTAATGTACGCATTGATAATAGACTTCGAAAGACCACAAACTGACCCTGCGCGATTCCCAGGTGGCGTATAGGGGAAGCCTATTAGTAAGGGTGACTGGCAGGCCATAAGACGGAAAGCCTGGCCCTGTACAATTGTTGGTGACGTGTTTGGAGAACGCCATGCTTCATGCACGTCAAAGATTCCCTTTCTAGATTTCGAATAAGAGAAGGCTGATGTCGCTGAAAAGGCTTAATTTTTCGTCCCTATCCATCCCTCCCATTTTCCATTAACATTCAAAAGCCTTTGCCCAATTGTGAGCGACCTGAATACAAAATTTTCCACTGGACGTTAAGATACAAACAAGCAATCGAAAGATCAACAAGGAAGAACTTATTATACTACCATCATATTTTTTACTTTGAATCATAAAGGTATCATTTATTATATAAAGACATGGTTAATTATACCAGAACCTCAAGTCTATTTTTGTAAACAGCTAGATAAAAACTGAAGGCACAGGACAATTTGTTGTATATGTAGTAAGGCAAGTGTCGAAAACCCATGACAGAGATCAAAACTGAATAATCCAAAAACAAAAGACAAGCTCGAAACAATGTAAATGTAAAACTGAAAAAAAGAAAAGCTTGGACTCCACGAACTCATTTACAACACGGGAGTAGAATCGGGTGTTTCGTAAGGGTAAGCAATCCTATCTCGCGAGTTATATTATTAAGTAACTAGACATCATTCCAGTCTATCATTTACATAATAAAATGAATTAGATGTTTATTAAAGATATTAAAATGAGAGCAAAGCCCAACTCCACACTCCACCAAGAAATTTACTATCTTATTAGATATTTCTTTCTTATTGTAGGATCTGAAGTATAATTGTGTTTTCTTTTTTACATAATGTTTGAATATGTTAGTTATAACCTTTCTATAATGATATAAGTATGTACTAAGCATTAAAAATGTACACAATTTAAATGTAAACAATTTAAGTTGATACTGTTTTTAATAGTTAGCCCCTTTGTCATGTTACCAATATGTTGTAGTTTTAGTTAGATTTTTGTTCTTTCATATTATTTCTCCTCCTATATCAAATACTTATCTATAGTGCTATGCGTTGAAGGAAATGTTTGAATCGATGTATAACTTATTTATAGAAAATACACAAAGATTATCTAAAAATTAAAAAACTCCATTTTAAAATCAGCAATCAGTTTTTAAAAGATTTGACATAACAGAATTTTTATTCCTGGCTCATATCATTAAGAACCAGATATCTTTTGTGAAAGAAATAAATGGGCATATGGACGAAACTGCAACCACATTTAGTTGTGCTTACATATATGTTATGCCTCACAAGATGCTTTTCTCTATCATGAAATTGAGCATCTATTTACCCGAAATAGGTTCTCTATATCACTAAAAACATACAAATTTAGCAGTTAGAAAATTAAGGATTTATTACGTTTGAAAATAGTATTTCTAAATAAAAAGATAATTAAAGTAAGCGCAATATCCAAATATTAATTAAATACTTAAAATTTAAAAAAAAAGAGAAGTCATTCCATGACTATGCACTTTTGATCTCTCGCACGAATATTCAACACTCGACTTTCCTAAATATTCCTTGAACTGGTCTCCTCCTCGAATGGCAGCATTATAAAGTTTCCTATTCCTTGAATTTAAACAAAATAATTGTAATAGACGGCAATTAAATCTAGATTCAATTGGTCAACTTGTTAAATAACAGTGATTTATATCGATAATCTACGAAAAGAAAATAAATAAACAGACAGTTGCAGTAAGCTTCTGTAATAAATATAAAATTAACAAAACAACCTACTTGCAAATTATAATAATTAATGGTAATACTTATAAGCAAGATTTTTTCGTCGAATTTGGCTTCTCATTTCGATTTGTTTGAATATGAGTGCTTCTTTTTTGCTATGTTTGGATCTTTGACTTCCTATTTTTCGGTTCTACTGATTCTGATGAGAGGTTACTCCTTGAAATTTCCATCTTTATTAATTGTTTATATTTTAATCATAGTTTTGACACTCTGACATTTTTCCGTCAATGCAAACATAATTTTTTTAAAGATAAATTGTAAGTAGATCATTGACATTTGCATTCGAGGAAGTTTTTTTTATAGTTTATATTTCTCTGTATTAAATAACAGGCAAATGTTTCCACGCCATGGAAAGAAATAATAAAAATGAACGCTAAAAACAAATACAATTTTCATGTAAGTGACTCTTTCTTGGTCTATCTTTCATGGTGTTGTTATTCGTGATATAAGTCCGGATATTAATGAATTTAGTATATTAAAGGTATGTTAACATTGTGGTGTCACAAATTTAGACCTTAAAGCGATATTAATGATTACGAAGCGTATAATAAGAAAGAGTTTGACCTTTACGCCGAATTAAACACGTGACGTCATTTGTCGATGTGAGAAGGCAACCCTAAAGGAAAAAATCAACTTATATGGGTTGACAAAAATATTTGTGGTTTTTCGTTACAAACTGGGAAACCGAGTGCTGAATAAGCGAAGATAAAAATTCAATAAACTATATACATCGCATTGAGCGCATGCATTAGACCTTATCGTAAGTGCTTAATCGGTATATTATATGTGCGGCAGTGCACGGACAGGAAGTACAGATTACTTTGTCATTATGATTATCAGGTCTTGAGCATTAAATGAAAGGAGCAACAAAAGAACGTACTCTATAGCTTTGAGGTCAGACTGGGAAGAAGGAATACACAACCATATTTATCTTTAGACTTTCTCTGTGTCTGCCATATTATATGTGCTTTCTACAAGAGCAAATATCAAACAAGATTCATACAGCCCTATTCGTGTTCACTATTATCCCATTCTGCACTGTTAAAATTAAATAAGTTTCAAATTGTATGCATATATTTTTTTTTCGTGACTGTTATAATAAAATGATCTTTCGAGGGGTCTTCTTCTCAAAACTACATTTTAAAGAAATGTTAATTTTGGATGCAGATGAATTGGTGAATTTATGATAGTATCGGCAAACTGATATGGGGCTAATATAGCCCTTTTTGATAACCATATCCTGATGGTCGTCGTTTCTTCTAAAATTAAAATTTACCATTCTGGTTCCCGGTTTCTGGGTAGTGTGGTATTAGGTTTCCATAGAAATCACCGCTAAAACGTTCATCAATTTCTGTCGAGGACAAATAGTTAAAGCTTTCATTTTTAGTTTTTATAAATTAAAATGTGGAGCGTGAATACCGTCACTAATTTTGATAGTCCTAGATAGCAAAAGCTTTAAGATAAAGTACAGGGGAAAGTCGTTTTTTTTCCTTGCTCATTTTTACGTCGATGCGACGGTCTAAAGCACCGGTATTGCAAGTATTATATGTTAAACTTATAAACATATAAATTATACATAAAATGGGGATGATATGGACCAAGCTTATTTTGCTACGTGTTGCCTGAATCTGCAAAATCAATAGTCGTGATTTATCCTTGCTTTGTTTCAACTGCAAATTGTTTGTGTGAAATATCGAACGCGTCATTTTTCATTACGTATTTGTCCTGTTTAGGGGCAATTAAGAGCTTAAAACTGAGAGTCAACTGTGACTTGGATGCACCCTGATCTAAATATTTTTGTGTATTTATATGGTTTTTCGCTTTAATATTTAAACCGTAAAGGTTCATTTATACTTCAAAAGCGATTGTCACGTGACTGACGCGCAGATATCGCTGGGTATATCCCCTTGTCGTGTTTTGTTTTTAATTTTAACACAGCGGAAATAGCGCGACCTCATGTATAGTCATGCAATGTTGGCGCGATAGTCGCGAGATGTGGCGAGACGATCGCGCAACGAAGTATAAATGAGCACTATCTCCTATGTTAAATATCTTTATTTTTTTCATATAAAACAAAGACGAATCTTCAGAATATTTTGGAGCCTGGGTGGCCGAGTGGTCTATATAGTTGATTTAAACTTACCTGTTTAGATCACTGTAGCCTATCGCCAATACGGTTTAAGTTCTCACCTGACTTTGTACCATACAATAACGGGTTGAGTTTAACTCGCATCCCACGTGATAAGGTTTGTCAGTTACCTGCCAGAGGGTGGTGGTTCTCTCCGGGTACTCCGTCTTCCTCCACCAGTAAAACTGACCACCGCGATATGACTGAAATATTGTTGAAAGGGGCGTTAAACCCTAATCAAACAAACAAACAGATTGCTTCTAAAAACTGGACTGATAGAAACAAGCAGGGAACCATGCATGACAATTAATCTATATTATTGTATACTTAACCAGGATCACAGATATATGTGAGTTCCAGCATGGATAAGTGAATTGAATTGAAATAGTGGTTACGAATCTAACATTTTCAACGTCATGTATTTTATAATTAATAATCAAAAGTGTACTTTTCGATGTAATAAACTAGATGCGCTGTTAATTTAAGCTAGATCCGACGCATGTAACATTCATATTTACATACAATAATGGCTTGTCATTTCCTATTAGTTAAATAAACACTTACTAATACATGGCGTCTGTACCTTAACAGGAAAGTCCAAACATTATGTCCAATATCCGCACTAATATTGACATTTTCGTTCCTATAAATATTGATTTGACATTATTTACCATCTTGTTCGTCAAAATCTTTATGGACAGTCTGTACTTCTAAATATTGACGTTGTAGGCTTAATGACGTAGTCATCTGGAAAAGCATATTGTATTTGCTTTAAGTAAACTTCGGACAATAACTTATAGGAAGAACATCTCTGTACTCGTATTTGGTTTTAATATAATAATTGTCCAGGTACTTTTCTGACCAAATTCTATGCTTTCCTGAATGGAATGTACCGTATGTCTTTAACTGAGGTATTTTTGTATTTTTTATCATTGATTTGATATCTTTGGCCATGAAAAGAGAGGGCAGCTTCGATCAAATAATACTAGTGTAACTCCGTTCATAAACATTACATGGAGCACTGAAATGTGAAATTCTAAATTCTTTTAATGAAAGTCAATTAGTAAATAGTCACAGAAAAGCTATAGCCCCTCTGATAAACATTTTAAGTCCCAATTACATATTGATTACCTAAATTACATAAGAAACCCTTCAAATATGAAAATTAGAAGATATGGGGTAATGTAGAAGAGACTGCACTCAAACCACAAGAAAAACAGAGAATTTACAAATCTAGAGGTCTTCACAAGGCCATCATTTCCAAATCGTATAAATTACTCACATCTTTACCCAAGGCCTTCATTAATGAACAAACTTCCACACAGGTTTTTATTTAAGACAAGGACCCCAACTGGGGTATATGAATACAATACAGTTGTAACATATATACAATTCGTACATTTATGGTTAAACAATATAGAGTAATTATTTAATTACACTACAGTATGGAAGGCATGATATAATGAAGTTAGTATCAATTAACAAGTGACAATAAAATTTTGGAAAATTTTGCTAATCCAAAAAGGACTCTATTGTCTTGACTATTGATTAGATCATGAAATTTGACTATATTAGGGCTTACTATGAAATGTCTCGGTAAAAATTTTCTTCTTTCAGATTTAAAAAATT
>JAULBM010067694.1:0-10147 GCA_032357055.1 Geukensia granosissima | reverse complement strand
AATCTTGATTTTACTGTCGCAAATATCCGTTTATCTGGCTCCGCTACGCGTCGCCAGGTAAACTCAATTTGCGACAGCAAAATCTACGATTTACGTCCTCAAAGCTTAAAATACAATACAGTTATCTCCTAATTATGTTATATATATATATTTTTTTTTATAGCTTAACACAATACAACTTCAGAAACATTGACACTGAAATTCAATGAATTTCTATTTTTATATTAACCATCGAATCAAAGATGTCCAAGTTATCAAAGAAAAATTATGTAATTCAAGCATTCAGTATGTTGGTATTGACATTCAAAAACAAGTTAGGATTTAAAAAGATTTGGAAAATTTTGTACAAAAATAACAAAAAGAAACATCCCCTGCTTTTGCAACAAAACTATAAATGATTTTCAAGTTACAGAGGTGTTTAGAGAAAATTATTATTCTACATGTCACCAGGGCCCATGCTGGAGTGCAAAGTGGGTGAAGAAATTGCCTTCAGGACCTTCACTTCGCTCTACAAGTCTCTCAGGGCGAAGTTGAAGTCGCTCTGCGAATTTGTGAAATGGCTAGAGTCACACTGTTAATTTCACGATGTCGAGGAAATAATTCATAAATTCTTACATTGGGATGCAGAATATTGTCAGTTTCCATTTATTTTTAGTGGAATATCTGCCTGGAAAGTGTTGAACGTAGAGTAAATCCGATAAACCGGGCCGAAGAGATAAAACCGCCATATTTGTATATCAAGGGGAACAATTGTTACTAACCAGTGATTAGTGAAAACGGACCAAACATACATGTACTTCGTTCTGTTTTTGGCTGATCTTAAGTTTTTATTTCACCAATTTAGTTTGTTTCAGCTTAGATTTTATGTTTCTGAAAGCTTAGTTCCAACAAAACAGCTCTCTCTTCTGCAACTGCACATGGCAGTTTCTTTACATTCAAAGATGAACAGTTAATAGTGCAGGAAAAATACCACTTTTAAATGAACCAAGTTTAGGGTTTATAATAATAAAATAAATATCTCTTTTATTTTTTTATTCCTTTTCTTTTATTTTGCTTTCAAACAGTTTTCAAGTACTGTATGATAAGGAATTGTTTTAATTTTAAATCATAAAAAACAGGTTTACCAGCTATAACCAAAAAATAAATTAAATTAAAATATAAAGTATATATATTTTTTAATTTTATATTAAATGCTTGGAAAAGAGATAGCTTTTATTCCAGCCTGTTTCACCAAAAGAAAACAATTACCTAAAAAAGATTATTCATTCCTAAAAATACTTTAAGTACTGGAAAGGTTCATATAAAGAATTTTTTATAAACCAATTGTATTCCATGTATTTTTTATTATGTTATAATACTTTTACAAAATGAAAGTAAACTTTTATAAAAACCTTCGTGTAGCGCAGACAATTTTTTTTTACTTTTGCCCTCAACTCCAACCAGTTCTCCCTGATATCACCCCACTTCTCCCTCTCAGTCTCTCAGGGAGAAATCACTTGTCCCTCTAAACTCAAAGTAGCTTAAGGCCTGGTCACTTTGGGAAATAGAAGTAAATTTGACAAATTTTAATTTCGCTTATTATTAGTTTGAATCAAATTAGCCCAAATATTTCTGTTAATATGGCTCTGAAAAGTTTGTCTCCATCTCAAACTTCGAAGTGGTTATCTATGAACACCATGAAAATAATTATTTCCATCTACTATCAGAAACAAAACAATTCCACCTGTTTAAGATGATACCTTTATACCTTCCAGCATAGCTGGTAATTTTCTGAACTCTATGTCCTGACTTCCATCCCCTTCCACGAAATGTATAAGCCATGCTTGTTTCTGACCAGTTTTCAATCTGTCAATGATTTTCTAAAACAAAAATTTATATTAACTCAATGTCTACTTGACTGATCAACTGTACATGATGAAGACTGTAATGGACTTCATGCTCATCACTAAGTTTTACAATAATTAAAATAGTCAAAGCAGTCAGGATGCACATCCTTGCACTACGCTGGTGTTTTATAGTATAATGTGAATGTGAATATTAACAGACAACTTGTAATTTTCAAAAAAGAGGGGTGGGCTGACCCTTAAGAATGTCCATGGAACTCATCTTTTCATGCAGACTAAGAATATTTATGGTTAAGTGTTGGGTATTTGAACAGTTTTTCAGATAATTTCAAATTTTTAGAATAAGGAGGGGGAGCAGCCCCCTGGGATGTTCATGAACATTGCTTTATCATGCTTGTTATATATATATGGTTAAGGGGTGGGGATCTGAATAGTTTTTGATATAATTTGTAATTCCCAGAATAAGGGGGGGGGGGGGGGGTTAACCCACGGGGATTCCCATTTAACTTCAACTTTTTATGCTGACTTAGAATATACATAGATTAGGGGTGGGGATCTGAATGGTTTTTGAGAAAATTTATAATTTCCAGAATTAGGGTGTGGGTCTGACCCCTTGGAATGCCGATTAAGCTCGACTTTTCATGCCGACTTAGAATATATATGGTTTAGGGATGGGGATCTGAATGGTTTTTGAGATAATTTGTGATTTTCAAAATTGGGGAGGTGGTTATTTCCTAAAGTGCTCTATGTTTAAGTAAGTCTCTGCCTGACAGCCACCATGAATACATATCAGCACCAAAGTAATGACACTTATTCACAATATCATAAGCAATATTCATTGTGTGTAGTTTCAAATGACTTATTGGTTATCAAGAAAAAGTCATTTCCCATAGGATCCCTGGCTGGCAAACATTTTGGATCACAGATAGACACAAAGTAACAAAAATCAGTCAGCACTCATAAGAACAAAACAAACTTATAACAAATGTAAGAGGATTTTATAAAATTCTAAAAATGAAGAAAAACTTACTGCAACTACACCCACATTTTAATTTCAGGAAAAAAACTTTCCTGCCGTGATTACCAGCGTTATTTTGTAGACTACCCTAGCAAATTCTCTCTTAAAAACAGATCTTGAACCATATAATATTTTGGCTTCTTATTTTAACCATTATAGTCATGGTAATACTTTTCAACCTTCCATAACTCTTGTTTTATATAAAAATTCAAATTCAACTTAAAATATGGTGAACATACATACCTTCAAGGCACTTGAATCAAGATTGTCAACATCTGGTAACCAGGACAACACCTGGTGAGCAATTTCTTGTGCATTTAGACTGGTTATTTTCTGCAATCATTGATAATAAAAATTTTAAATATCCTTCCATGTTGTCAAACCTGTCAAAAATGTCACCATTACTACGTCTCCATTGGTTCCAATTACTTGTCATTTATTTGAAGGACCTTTATACAGAGCTCAGATGTGTTTTTAGCGTCCCTTATGTGACCTCTTTATACAAAGGACATGGCTCAGTTTAATTAGTTCTACAATGGTCACATGACACATAGAATATGCATTAAATGTGAAAATACTAAGAAATTAATTAATTTAATGCAATATTTGATACTATTTTGTCGATTTTAAAATATAGCTCCCACAAAAAATCACAACCAAGCTTTGCACAATTAAGGATCTATCAAGTACAAATGTTTGGTTTAAATATCTTCCTGATGTTTTTGTGCGATCATATCTATTTTGATCAAAACACCTCAATAAATTGAGTATTTTTACCGAAAATGTTAAATTCTTGTCAAAATAGTCAATTATATCTTTTCATTTTGTTTAAATGATGAAAAGTATATAAGAAAAAGTAATGAATTACAGTGGATTCCTCTTAATTGCATACCTTATTTGTCAGAAAAAATTATGCAATAAAGAGGAATATGCCTTTAACAGGAATTGCTAGTTTTGAAGTGAAAACAAGCCATTTAACTTGATTAGTGTCAATTAATGACTTAATTATTAGATAAACATAGGAGTTGACTGTATTAAAAGATGATTATTACACTGTATTTTCACAACAACTTATTATTGTGTCACAAAATCTTAAATTTTGCCAAGTATGGGGCTTAATGTAACTACTCCTTGGATTGTTTGAGTGAAACTTTATTGAAATAAATCTTTTACAAGTGATAAGTTACTATCAACTTTGTAATGATAAGAGCCTGCTCCTAAATGAATAAATTCAAACAGGAGAAGGTCAAGCATCAGAAAAAATACATTCCTGCTAGGTAATATTTTCAAAACAATAAACCTTATTCTTAATATCAAATATTGGCACTTTGTATATCACATCATCTGAAATGTGATTTGCGCTATCTTTCATATTGAACTGTACAACAGTAAAAACTTAAGACATCTTACCTCACCCTCGTCTTTCTGAACTGTATCGGGTTGATAGAAGTATGTGCCATATTCCACTCCCAGTTTCTCACATAAGTCCCCATTGTTATTACAGCTTACTGTTCCTACATTGACCAGGTCTTCCTGTAATTACATTCTTAAAATGTATAGGAGAATATAATTACAATCTTTGTTTCCATTCATTTTTTAAAGACTTATTCCTTATCCTATTTTTAACTCTTGGCATTCTTAATTTCCAGGTCACCCTTTTTTAATAGTTGGTATAACATAACCACCTTTTTTAATGGACAATAAAAACAGTTTTATTTGGCTTAAAACTTTACAGATTCATATTTTTTTAATGTCCATGTCTTAAAATGGCCATACCTATATAAAGACTGTTGGTTGATCAAGTAAAATGCCTTTTCTAAGTGATGTGTGGAGGCAGTAAAACACTTCTCTGTGCTTGAGGTGTATGCTCTACTGTTTTTGTTTAAGGAATATGTGTTAGGAAGATAGTGGTCTATTTTGCTTGTTGTTGTTCATTTAGATCTTGATCTTTATACATTTGGCAATTGACGCCATCACAAACACAGCTCTATTTTGTTCATTTTCGCAATGAATTTTTTCACTGTCTGGAAATTTAATTTTTTTTTTACTTCTGTAGTTCTGACTTGGACTTCCAATGTTTTTGCCCCTAGCATACCTGATGAAGTTTAATCCAGAAAAGCTCTTTGTATGCAGTTAAACTGTAAATAATTAAATAAGGAATGGACTGCCGTCTTTCCGGCATTTATTCGGTATCCTTTCTTTTATAAATTGTTAACAGAAATTTTCCTATAGAACTGGTGATAAATTGATTTAATTTCAATTTCATATTTTTGCCAAAGACTCCAATAGGTCAAAATATTAGAAGACAGCAACAATTTTTTGTTCAGTTTATAGCACCTGAAATATTTGTGACAAATGTACCAAAATAGAACTTACCAAAATGGCTGCCAACTTGGTTACTGCTGTTGTGGACAGACAATCTGCAATGGAATCATATACATGGTGCTGTGTTTAAATAAACTCTAAAATATACATACTTTCTTTATTTTGAGAGTGATTACACAAATATTGGTGAATAATTTTCTGGGTATTTCATGAGCTGTGAGAACGGTTAATAATCTACAACGGATAAATTCCTCAACATATGATTTTGTCAAATCTTGACCTAATGAGCATTCCAATAAAATTTTCAAGATCATAGCCACAAAATCAGAAAATTGAAGAAATAGTTATCTGAGACTCCAGGAAATCCTCATTTGGTAAGTAATTAATGTGATAATCACAATAAATTAAACTTGAATTGTAATTTTTGCATCTGATGTGTTCTTACAAGTTGTAAAGGAATAGCATTACCATGATTATTAAATCTCATTGAAAGTCCACAATTCATGATAATTGATGAATTCGTTTTTAATTTTCTTAAAGTATAGTGGACTGAATGGACAATTTTATTTATTTTAGAATACTGGAACATATGTTGGATACATCATTGTAATTTGTAAAATTCCTTGATTGTCATCTTTATATTTGGCTTCTTGGTTATCATTTTGCCCTGAACTGTTCAAGAATGTTACTAGAAATGCATAAAGTTTTACTGATATTCCTAGTCATGGTCCCAAGCATGTCTGATGAGGTAAATCCAGAAATACACTTAACATGCACTTAAATTTGGCTTCGATTATTTGTTATTGACCTAGGTAAGATGTGAATCATGACTTTCTGGCATATTTTTGTATTCTTTGTTTAAAATATTTTAGAAAATGTTCTATTATTTATGATGATATGTATATTGTAAAATTTTATAAAAAAAATGAGGTATGAACAAATCTGACAACCACAAAGTCAAACAACTCTTACCTCCACCATCCCCACAGTAGGATATAAGCCAGGGTAAACCATTATTTTCTATCTGACTTTTAAAGTTTCCTGACCACAGTTCATAAGCCTGGGATCTGACATTCTTTAAGGCAAACTTTATTAACTGTCTGGTTGATCTCTCACCATAATAGCTTTCTCTCTGAAAATCCAAACATTGGTATTTGTGTACAATTTTTTATTTTCACTGAGCTCTGATTTTTATATTTTACCTGAATATATCCTTCATCATATTTTTTCTACATGACATTAAATTTATATTTACAAACAAACATAAAATCAGTTTTAATCTACCTTTGCTTTTTGTCAGAAAAAGACCACCTGTCTTTTAGACAAGTTGATATTTGCATATGTCTACATACCTTAGGATAAATTACAATAGTAGGGAATTACTACATACGTAAGGATATACATCGAGTGTTGTGTTTGTCTACATACATGTACCATTGTACCTTAGGTTAAATTACAAGTGTTATGCATGTCTACATATCTTAGGATACATTACAAGTGTATGGAATGTCTTCATATCTCAGGATAGACTTCAGGTGTTGAGTATTTCTACATATCTTTGGAGACATTACAAGTGTTGTGTATGTCTACATATCTTAGAATACATTACATGTGTAAGGAATGTCTACATACCTTTGGATATATTACAAGTGTTGGATATGACCGTATACCCTGCATCCTGCACAAGTGCCAATCATCTTCACAGTTGACAGCACCTATACGTATCACACCTTCTAATTCTCTGGCTACTTCTCTCCACTGTAAACAGTTATAAACAGACAGTATTAGGATTACAGAACAACCTATGAAAAGTTGCATTTAGTGAAACAATAAACTGACCAAATTATGAGTTGGAGTTTTTTATATAGATTTTCATTTGAAAAAATTATTTGTGAAATTGAACAATACTTTTCTCAACAGATAAAATTATTTTGTTCAGAGGCATCCTTCAAAGACTATCACATAATCTTAACTGAGAAGTGGTTCTGTGCAAAGCATGCTGTACGTTTTTCCCCCTTTTAAGAGAGGGAACAGTTTCACTGTACAAATATGTTATGATATTGATGTATTAAGCTTTCCTTTATTTGGATGAAAAAAAATCTTGCAACATTTACCAAGGTCTTCAAAACCTTTAGAAGATAAGTATTAAATTAAAAATCACAAACTATTATCAATCTTAAAAACAGCAATTAACTATTCTTGTTTTTTTAATCAAATGGGTGAAATTTAGTAGGCAACAGTGTAAATCTTACATACATGTGTGTTTCAGTTTAATATTAGCTATTTACATTGCAGCAAATCTTAAAATACAGTGAAACCTGTCTAAACTGACCACCCTTTGTACTAAAATTTCTAGTTTAGACGGGTAAAAAAATCTAGTTTGACAAAAATATTTGATTTCTACAGGTTTGTGAACTATGTAGAGTTTACTGTATACTCACCGTAGGAGCCAGTTCATGACAGTGACCACAGTGTGGAGAATAATAGTTGATAAACCATACATCCTCTGTTCCTTCAACTGACTGTTCTGTAATAACAAATCAATTATATAGCACACAAACAATAACATAATATCCAACACATGATAATTTCTCATTAATCATCCAACAGCCAATTAAGTAATAAGGATGAGAGCTAACTGAGGTCAATCCTTCTCCATATTAGGATATACTAAGCCTGAATTTAACAGGCCAATTTACAAGGTAAAATCTACGTGAAGACATGTTACATTATCAACATGCATAATTCTGATTCTGAGCCCAGCTGACCACTCCCTGCTGTAAAATTTCTTCCTCAATGCTGAATGCATAGCAGAGAAGCAATTAATATAAATTTTAATGTCTTTGATGTGGTTTATTGACCATAGGTTAAGGGGAGATAATTTGAAGATTTCTCTTTAAAATCTTAGAATGAAATAAAGAGTAATAAATGTTAATCATCTTTGTGTTAATGATCCACTGATGGTAGACAGAAGCTGGCAATGAACAATACAAACAGCTTCACTGAAAACAGAACACTGCATAATGAAAAGTACAAATGTACAATATAATGTAGGAAATTGTTAAAGAAAATTCAGATATTCTAAAAACACTGCAATAAATAAAATACTGAGGGTGATGCACTTACCAAAGTCTGACCGACTCAATGTTATGATCTCTTTATCATCATCATACAAACCTTAAATAGATAATAAATGTATAATTCCTGGTAAATATAAGCCCTGCGTAAAAATTAAGTTACAAAACATGTACTTATTCATCTTTTAAAATGTTAACAGCAGAACTTTTTCATATTTTATATTAGCATGATCCTTTACTTTGGGTCACATAACCTTAATTGATATGTCCTTATTCTGCAAACATGTCCCTGAATTTACATTTTTAACACTAAAATGACACATGAGTTTGAAAAGATGACAGAAGCTCACATTACCTTTTATACACAGAAGCTCAAAAGTTGTCACCTTCAAACTAAGTTGTCAACAGATAGAAAACAATATGAAAATCTCTAAACATTTCACAACAGATTTTAGCTGGGTACAAAAACTGCAAATCAGATCTGCATTTCAAAATTATTAGTAAGGAAAGATACATGTAATTCTACATTAAAATGTCCCTATTTCTTGGAAAAAATGAAGTCACAACTTTATCAGTAAAACATGTGTAATATGTACCAGTTGGAAAAACTGACCAAAATATTAGTTTCTTTGTAAGATGATTAAATACCATTGCATTATCACATATCTCCTAGATCTCAAACAGAAACTGAGTGTAACAGGTGAATTGATATTCATGTTTTCATGTCATTCACTCCCCAACTTAGTTTAATAATAAAGCAATATAAGTGTCAGCAATATTTTGCATTTACCAAATTCCTCCTGGTAAAACTTCCAACTTTCATATTTGTTCCCACCCTGAAAGTCGTCTTTCAAACCATCTTCACCATGAAGGTCATATTTTTTACGTAAATCTTCATCTTTTAAAACTTCATATGCTCTGTTTATCTTTAAAAATTTATCATGTGCATCTGGATCATCCTATATAATAAGGAGAAGAAACTCACTGTTACAAATTAACAAACATAAAAGGAAGACTTGCTTCTTATGAACTCTAACATTGTTTTTCAATAAAAATAAATGTACAATGTACAAAATGATGTAAGTAAATCATGAAGTAAATTTCATAAAGGTATCTCTGACATTTACCCTATATCATTTCATTTTCATATTTATTTAAAAATTCATGTGACTGATTGTTACATAAAATAAGTGGACATTTCGCATCAATTATTACAAAAATAAAATGTATAATGTGTGTTAATGTTTTCCAATCTCATTAAAATGAGCAGTCTGAAAAAAAAAATTATATAAAACTACATATATGACAAACCTTATTTTTGTCTGGATGCATTGTTACAGCTAATTTTTTGAATGCTTGTCTAATTTCTTTGGAACTAGCGCTTTGTTGAATACCCAGTAATTCATAGTAATCCTCAGCATCAGATAAAGTCATGAGACAGAAAACTGCCAATAAAACTTCTGTACAAATGATGAGATTCATCTTTGCTTATATTATTTACCAGTTCTGAAAGTACAAATAGAATAAATAAATACATTGCTAAAAAAAATACTTCAAACAATCTATCATTGATGAAATCCTTGTTGCACTCCATGTTTTTTGCCGTAGACGACAAATCTCCATGACATAGCAGAAACAGTGCCATTTTAATACTTGCTCATCCTCAAAACAAACCGTTTCTCCAGAGTTTAAATGTAAAACTGTAACACAATTTTCATCAAAATTTTCCTTTTCAGGAGTTTTGGGAAAATCTATAGTTCCAACCTTGCTGAGATGTCATGCATGCTATCTCCTAGCTAGATATTTACAAGTTTCAAGTTTCAAGTTTTTATTTCTCAAAGACCCCAACTGGGGTATGTGAATAAAATCAAATAACAAACATA
>JAULBM010067683.1:0-10147 GCA_032357055.1 Geukensia granosissima | reverse complement strand
TTGATTGCAGTATATCATAACTATCAAATGTTTATATATATAAAAAATTAATGATACGCGATTTAAAAAAATATATATAAAAACCGATGTAACGTTTCTTTTTTTGACTAGTATATATAAGCTCTTACTGTCTTAGTTAAGGAAATCATGGTCTGGATTAGTTCTGAGTCAAAAAGGACATAAAACCAAAGTATTTAGCATAAATGTAGTCTGACTTTCCTCAGTATTCTGGACAAAACAACCAAGCCATTTCCCCGAGAACACCGGATAATTCTAAATAAAAAGAGTGAATTAAGTTCTATACTCCCCAAAATGATGTGACAAACGACAAAAAATACAAAGCATACAAACAAACTTTAAAAACCATCTGCATAAGATTTAAATTTTGAAGTAGATACATAGAACGCAGACAATTGCAACTGAAATAAGAAACAACAAGATGTACCGAACTAGAAAATGTACTTTCTTTTTCTACAACTTGTTCAAAATCTCTAAACTAAGACATAAATTAAAACACGTCCGGCCAGATCTAGTGTAAAACATATTAATGGCCAACGAAAACAAAGTATTGAGCAAGTACCAAAAAAGCATGTAGGACAAATATGGAAAAAATATTAATAAAACTGGTTTAGATGTAAATTATTTACCAGAGTCAATGTTGAGTTCAAAAAATCTTTAAAATAATGTTATAAAGATAACCTTTATGAATAGGTTTATTCGAGAAACCGTTTTTAATCAGTGTTCTGCAGGGACAACCAAAACTTCAAAATTATTTCTTTATATCTGCGATAGAATTTGGTAAATGTTTTAAAATATAAAATTACCAATGTTGAATACATATGGCGAACTTTGGTATGCTTTATGTACATTTCCAGCAGTCATTCAAATCGAAAACAGCGTTGCAAACACAAGCAAAACGGACAAGTAAAAAATATATACACCGTATGAAGGAGCCAAAGGGACGTCCCCATCAAGGAAAGTTACAATCAATAGTGAACGGAAAATCGTCTCACTGTCGATACTTTTTATTTTTGGTACTTGCACAATACCTTGTTTTCTTCGGCCATTAATATTTTTTACACAAATTACACTTATTCGAGGCGGACGTGATTTCATTTCCGTAACTTATTTATGGAAATTAAATTATTGACTTCATAATTTGTTGGTAATACAAAGATTAAAATCTAAAACAGCAAAACGGACAAATTAAAAATATATACACCGTATGAAGGAGCCAGAGGGACGTCGCCGTCAAGGAAGCAAACAATTACAATAGGGAACAAGGAATCGTATCACTCGTATATTTTAGTTTTGATTTTACCTTATGAAGCAGAAGCATTTAAATCCGGAAAAAAACAACTGCGTTTGTCCTGATTAGCTCTAATTAAAGTAAGATCTCTAAGATAAATTGAAGTGACGTATTTGGGTAAGTCCGGTTTTTAACTTCAAAGATATAAAAAGTACTCAAGATGATGTTAAGTTTGATTCAATTTATCTATTAAACCAAATTTAGAAGAAAGATCTTAATTAGATTATAACAAAGTTTTCGGTGAAAACTGAGAAAACTCTGTTACGGGAAAATTATCACTATCAGGGTGACATCCGAATAGCCCTCTATTGCGATACATAACGCGAAGGAATGTCATTAATAGTGTGAATCCACTGAAGAGGACTTTGAGAATTGATTGGACAGAAATTTCAAAGTAATGAACAAATAAAAATTTAGATGAAAATAGTGAACAAATACAAGCTGTTCTTGTTTGTTATATTTTTCGTTCAATTTAATTGAAATGTCTGGAACAAAATATCACTCCTTTCAATTTGTGAAGTCCTTTTTAGATAAATGGCGCATATTTGTAGGGATATATAATTTTGATTTTATATCTCTGATTTTTGTACAATTGTTAGGGTCATACATTTTTGTATTATTAAAAAAAGAATAAACTGTACATTTGTTTTGTCAAAATAGATTGCATATTTTACAAGATACCTCATCTAAATCGAAATAGGTACCAAAGCACCAACCATATGATCCATCTGACAGAAGACAAAAAAGTTAGTGCCAAACTGAAAATTGTAACTGTGTGAGGAAGAAAAGACTTTAAAACATCCCTGCTATAATGTGACCTAATTGTTATGCACAAAAAAAAAACACATCACAAGAAAATGGCATGTTATCAATGGTTAAATGGAAAGTCTTTCAAGAAACAAAGACATTTGTTTGGAAACACTAAGTGTAAGAGTTGGAAATTTACTGATGCAACTTGAGAAGGTCCAACCTGACTGAAGATCCTTGCGAAAACATGACGAAAAAAGAGACAGATTCTGTGAATCGATCAATCGGATGCTGATTTGGGTCGGGAAGTTAGCTTTGGATATATCTACACACAACAAGATTAAACAACGAAATAAAACGACCTTCACAGTTTTCATCCAATGATTTACAAATAAGTCCATCTATAAATGTATAATTTATGATCATGGAAACTTGAAAATGAAAAGTAGCTTTCACTAATCACTTTTCAAATTTCCGAATATATTGCATTTTAAAGCAATGCAAACTACAAAAGAGAGAACTGCAATATCACTGATTACAAAAGATCCGACAGGTTCGGTTTGTCTTCGGTGTCACCGTGTCATTTAACGAGACAAAATATCTTTACACTACCAATCACAAATGAAATTGGATACAACAGGAATGGAACTTTTGATTGACATGTATTTAAATTCATTGTTTCCTCATATTCCATTTATGATTATTATATCATCAACATAAATAAATATCGAGTTAATTCCCCTTAACCAACTAAAGTATTAAACCAAATGTTACCATAATTTTGTAACATTAGATGATCATATGCTGACATTTTTGTAAAAATAACTATAAATTCTATATTAGAGGAAGTGCTCATTTCATTTTTAAAAGTGCCATATATTTAAATCAGTATTATTTCATGAAGCATATGGTGTTAACCGAAAAGTATACGTATTTATTGTCTGTTATAGATCTTCAAATTACTACATTCTACTGGGTGATCTTTGTCAGTTTTGTAAATCACGATAGCTATTGTTGCTGTGTATCCCTCTTGCTGTTATATAGGATAAAAATGAATTAATTAAGACGAAGAAAATAAAAAATAACAATCAGTGCAACGTAAATAACTCAAAATTTTACATTATACATCAAGTAACAACTAAAATCAAAGGCTTAGACAACACGAGAAGTGGTGAACTAAAACCAGCCGAAGCTGTTTAAGAGAAACTAATAATTAAAGAAATAAATAAACATTGTTTTTGTTGTCTCCACAAGGACATCTGATTTTCCCGCGTTATTTTTCTTTTATTTGCGACTGGCATATAGCTCGTTTCTCCTTCTTAGAAAGATTAAGCAACCTAAATTAGAAGATTTGGCTACACAAGAGAAGTGACGTATAAGTGATGGTAATAAAAATACTAATGTTGAACATATATGGAAAATTTTTGGTATGCTTTATGTACATCATCAGTAGAATTATAGCTAAAACATAGGAAGTCAAAGATCCTAGCATAGCAAAAAAAAAGCATTCAAATCCAAACAAATCAAAATGAGAAGCCAAATCCGACGGCAGGGTCAATACAAAGTGCTATACTTTTCGAAGCCTTTCAATATTTTCAGTCCTTTAGAATTTTAGCAAATGCAGCAAATTTTTGTTAACATTGTTTGATAAATTTCATGTCTAACAATTGGCTGGTGAAAAATCTAAGGAACATAATCAAAGAACTCTAAGATACCAACGGGATCAGACAGAAATCGTTAGTTCAGGTAAAGGTATAAGGTATACACGACGAAAAGTGGCACACGATACCAGAAAGAAATTGCAATTTTAACACTGTGCTGTGTTGACGACATAACAATATCCGAAGCGGTGTCTTTGTGAACGACAAACTAGATAATCCAAAAAAATAGTTGTTTAATTAGCCTTTCAGTTAACCGGCACCTTTTACCAATGATATCCTGAACCTAGAAGAAAAAAATGCATGACGTATTAACAGAATATTCAGATTAAGCTTAAAAAAATCAAAAAATCATCATTACCTTATATCTTTTCATTTTATAGTAAAAACAAAGATATAAATAGCAAGACAAAGAAACAGAGAGAAAAAGCAAAACAGATAAACAAGGAAAACTGAAAACGAACATGGACTACCCGAACCCCCCAAAACCGGAGGTGAACTTAAATATAATCATGTGGTCGAAAGATCAAGCCTTCTTTAAAGCATTGTCGTATTGCTATTTTCAAATCTAGTCCGAGTTGCAAAGATTGCCAATTGTAATTGTAAATCTGGCGTTATACAACATGTATTAAAATGAAGATTACTTATCCAACGTGTAGTACTTAACCAAGGTTTTCTCACGGACTGATTAAAGTCAACTCTCCGGACATTTTCACAAATGGAAACAGATATCTTGCTGTCGTAACTTCAAATCCGTTCCTTTATCGGTTGTAAAAAAATATGAGCCTTGGTTCACCTCTGTTTTGTTGAAAAAGATGGAAAACTCAGATACAGATATTGGTTCTAGGGAGGGACAAAGTTTATTTTGTTATTAACGTATCTGATTCTAACACAAAATAGTCTGAAGATGGGATTTGCGGAATGCTGGACTAGGGATATAAGTTGTTATTTTTTTAATTTCTAGCTCATTTGTATAGATGAGATGCAATTAATCATCAAAATCAGATTTTGAAATTGGAAAATAAAAAGATGTTTGATACAAGGTTTTTGTTTTAATAAATACTGCTTACGCTTGGGAAAAACCTGATGTTTCAGTTCTCGCCACAGATTTGCAGTTTTTCCATCGGTAAATGGTGAACAAAAAAGCAAATAGTTCAAGTGGATCAAATATAATGCTTCCAGTAGGATAAATACACACAAAAACAATAACCCACTCTATAACCCACTCTACATAGTCAGAGTACCCATGTGAGAGATAAAAAGTGTATAGGTCAAAGAGACAAACAAATTTGAAACAAACTTAAAAACAAAAACAACACAACAAAGGCTTTCAATCCACGAACTCCTTCACAAAACAAGAGTTGGGACCTGTAAAAAATGCACGCAATAATATATGTTCGTCCTTAATTGATAGATGTAATTGGTAAAAAATATTTTGATATATGGGAATTAACTACGTAAAAATAATATACAATTCATTAAAAATCTGTTATTGTTATGTATTTGAATTTTAAGTGTTTTGCACAATTATTTAATTTCAATCATATACCACTGAATGCTTGGTCTTGGCAATTTAATGAAGTTCTTTCACGTAAATTCACAAACCGCAAAAGTTGTTAAAAAGCAGAGTAAGCATAAAAGAAAAGATTGTACAGCCAAAACCTATGTTAAATATTGCCTACTAAAACTAGCAGCGCATAAAAAATCCAAATAAAATATGTTCATAACTATTCCATACATCAAAAGGATCTGATAAACAGAAACAATTAAATGAATATGACAGAAAGAAACCAAAGAAATGAAAATGACTAATTTGAGTTATATGACACAAAATACAATATACAAGGAAAAATCACCCGAGAAGATCATGATGACAAAGGAATAACAACTCTAATGATCCGAGGAAATACCAGCTTCTCATTCGAGAAACAAGAAAAAAGAAAGTTAGCACAAACCTTTAATTTCAGCTTCCGTTATATAAATTATGTTCTCTCACCGAACAATGCACGATTCCGTGATTATCTTCACCTCATCTACCCAAATGAGACACAACAGGCACTCCCAAGTTTGCCTTGGTCTTAATCTCGAATTAGACAATGAAGGAATGCTTCATACAAAACTGTATGACAAACGAAATAACTTCAACTTTCCAATAGTCAACTTCCCGTTCATTGGGAGTAACATTCCAGGTGCCCGGGCGTGAAGACGGACCTTTTCCTGTGAAATTGCGAAGTAAACAAAAAACAGGACTTGCTGTTTGCTTTCTCCACATAGAGGTTGTGATCCCATGAAACCTTCCCATTTACACTGAAATGACTAATATCGGATTGGAATATGAACAATGTGGTGGGTGTCTTTAAAGAGGCTGGAATTGCTTACCCTCACGGACCACCTGAATTCATTCTCGTTTGGTAGGGACCGCACTGTTAATAGTTTTGTGCTATTCGTTTTATGTATGTATGTCATATGTCCGTCTTGTTCGTGTTCTCGAGATTGCCCTGTCTGTCGATTTTCCCCTTTTCTCTGGCATTCGGTTTTCACCGTCTTCACCGTCCTTGTTCAAAACGCTTCTTAAAGAATATGGTGTTGTTATTTTAAAAAAATCTTATATATTGCCGAAAAGGGATTCAAAGTGTATTGCATTTTGCATTTCGAACGATTCATACCAAGAGTTTATATGGAAAAAGTATGAAAGTAGTGAACACTCTTATTGAATATTATTTAAAGGAATAACAATGTCTGATGTATCAGTCTAGCCACTGGAAGACCTTTATTATAATATTTAATAGAAAGAATATGGAATATATTCCAGAAAAAACGATCGAATCTTACATACGTTTAAAAATGATAAACAAATGTCAAATTTTACTGCCTGCAAAATACAAAATTACAAATGTTAAATAAATATGGAAAATGTAGGTATGCTATATGTTCAATTTCAAGAAGTAACCATCAGTAGCATTAGAACCGAAACAAAGGCAGTCAAAGATCCAAATATAGCAGCAGAAGCACTCAAATCCAAACAAGTCGAAATGGGAAGCCAAATCCGACCGAATGGACAACTTCTAAGTGCGTTACTTTTCGAGGCCTTTCTGTTTTTTTTAGTGTTATATAATTTTAGCAAATGCAGCAAATTTCTGTAAAACATTTTTGATAAATTTCATGTCAGACAAGTCTGACAACTGGGCTGGTGAATACCCGTGGGGGCCAATGTTCCACCAGCAGAGGTATCGACCCAGTGGTTTCAAAATACAGAATTATGTTAAATAAATATGGAATATTTAGGTATGCTATGTGTACATTTCAAGGAGTAACCTCTCACAGCGCAAGTTTGATTTCACCCACCAAACACGCAAGACAGGAAGATCAGTCAAACCAATGACTTTCTCATTACATTAATGGACCAAATGAAATATAAAGTTTATGACGTACATTGTAATGATCGCCGAGCAGCCTAATACAAAGACAACAATCGGGGAATTTTACAATAACAATCTTGGAAATATGTAAACTGTATCTTTCCAAAATACTTTCCAGTTCTCGAAAATAAATAAAAGCAAACAACTTGGCGTTCATTACGTCATGGACTGAATATATCATTTAATCTATGAATGTAACTGGAAATTCTCTATGAAATAATTTTGATAAAACCAGTTAAAAAGACGTCCCATATTAAACTAGAATTTCATAATATATATATATATACAAGCAGATGGTTTTATATAAAAAAAAAATTAAATGAACTAGCCACTTTAAACTAGTCTCAAAAAATCAATTGATATAAAAAGTTATCTAACTAGTTAATTATAACATCATATTTACATTTAAAAGAAGCAACATATTTGTAACAAAATGATGAGTGAATGTTGCAAGCGAAGCGACAAAAAAAATAAATAAAAATTAAATAAATAAAATAAGGGTTTGTGGTGGTTAGGCACTGGGACTGAATATTATTATAGTTGTCCCATGAACGTAATTATTATTAGTCACAGGTTTGTCTTTGTACCTAGTAGATGTCCATACCGCTGGATTTGACTTCCTATTTCAATTTTGTTTAGTACTTCGATGCTTTGTTTGGATCAAGGAATTCCTATGTTTTGGTTCTCATTAAAATCTATCATATCATAGTTCACCTTGTTTATTTAACATTGAAAAAATTACATTTAAAAACCTTAAAATGTAACTTGGTAAAACTTTGAATTTTGCCACCGAAAGGTCCAAAATCTCGAGTACCCAATCCCATCAATTGGAAGTAGAAATTTGAATTTTAATGAACTGTGGATTACCAAGCTAAACAATGGATGAATGGTTGAATTTGATACCCATTCAGAATGAGAAGATATTTTCAGATCGTTAATACTGATTCGAATAAAAAATGGCAAGGGTTGATAAGCAATAAAGTTCCATTTAATTTTAAAACACTGCTTTTTGTATAGATTTAAAGCAGGTATCTTAAACAAATTATACTGTTAAAATCCAGAAGGACATTGAAAAATACTTCAATAAAGCGTACCTCAGAGGAAGTGTGGATTTGCAAAATTTCTAAATACCTAAATTCCGGTTCTTAAAATATCTGTATCAATATTCAAACTTTCATGTTTTGACTATTAAACCCTTTAAATGACGATTCTTTGTGAAATCTTTCTTAGGCATTGCTACGTCAGTTTTTTGTGAAACAAAACGGAAACCAGATATGAATATTTGGTCCTTATTAAACAAGATGAACTACTACTTGCTTAATAAATATTCTAAATGTGATAGTTTTACAAACGTTCGATTTTCTGATTGACATCTTTATAAACCTTAATAGATCGGGGTTTTCAACAGAGTTGACTTTTCAAGGGCACATACTACAAACCTCTACTTGAAAGTTTGGTTTTTGTACTGGTATTCGTCAGAATTAGCACATTCGCTTCTTCAAAATACCACAAAACTAGCCATCTAGTAAAATTTCTAACTTCCCGTTTATTAATTATGTTTTGTCATTGAAATCTAGCTTCAGTGACAATCTTAACAATACCCAAGCGAAATCTTTGACTAAAAGAGACCACAGACAGCAATAAATCTACTTCATACTTACATTTATTTCTCGAGTAAGCCTAAACGAGTAAAATTTCTAAGATTAAGGAAAAATAATACTTCTTCTTATGTCTGTGGATTTATTTGTCGAAATTTATCCGGTACTATCAGGCCTGTTCTAAGTATCAAGATTTTCTTGAACAGAAAGCTTGCTTTTGTCATGTAGATTGTTGCATCAAGGATCTTCCTTGTTTGAATTTACGGCGCCATCATGAGTTGGTTGACCCTATGGTATTAGTGTGTATTAGCTAGTTAAGGACCCCTTACCTGTTACTTAGAAAAAAATATTATTTTCTCCTTGGATTGACGCGAGAGAGAATGAGGAATTACGGTTTCAAAGACAGTTAACGCGCGAACCATAAGTCTGTTACCCTTCCAGAACATCTGGTCATACTCCTTTTTGCAAAGAAGTCAAATCTTCTGTTGTTTTTGTATCAATTTTGCCTATTTGGTTGTTTCGATTATTTCGGATCACTCAAATAGGTTTTCATCGTAAGGCGGCAGATAGTTAATACTTTTATATATGCTAAAAAGAGAACATATGAAATTGTAACCACAATTTTACATAATATTTCTATGAAATGAAAGTATAGATTTGTAACATTTGTAAATGTAAAATATATCTGCTTGGCTGCTGCATCGTATGGATTGACAGTTAAACAAGTAAAGTCATCATGTTTTAAATTTCATTCAGTTGTGATATTTTTCACGCTAACTTCACTAAGAAGCAGAAAGTGACAGCATTTTTCTTTCTGAAGCCCTTGTATGAAAATCGGATTCAAATGAGGAAATAAACAGATTGGCTAGAAGAGGGTCACAACAAGTAATATTGTAATAACTATATGTTTAACCATGGATGATTAAATATGTTGCTGATGTTATATCATTAACACTATTGTTATATTTTTAGAAGTTAGAATTGTATCTTATAATGATAAGCATAATCTGTTAATTCTGACAAAAATACTATTTATAAACGAAACACATGGTAACCCGATATATACACAATCAAAGAACAGATGACGTTTCTGTCTGCTTCTGGAATAGTCCGTTTCATCGATGTGAAAAAGGGACGTTAATTTAAAATCCATCCTTTATTCGACTTCCATTTTGATTGGAACTTGGAAATATAATTATTAATGAATACTATTTTTATGAAAACGGTAGAGTAATAAAAAAGTCCATAGCACTTAATAATAATTTTCTGGTCATTACAGGCAAAGAGTAAGGGCACTGAAATTTTTTATGGTAATTAGCTTTTCATATTCAAAATACTGTTACATGACAATACCTAATAAAGATAAATTAGCATACACTTATAAACATCTTAATGACTACGATATAAATTGTTACT
>JAULBM010067672.1:0-10147 GCA_032357055.1 Geukensia granosissima | reverse complement strand
AACTCCCGAAATTAAAAGAACTAAGAGATAAAAAGTGAAAGCGTATTTTGTTCGTGATAAACTTTTTGTTGCCGGAAAAGAATATAATCCATAGGAACGGTGCGGAGAACAGTTTAGAAATGTTAAATGTTTGAGTTGGAACATTCACTGTTTAAGTTCGTGTTATGACCATAATGACTTTTTGAACATTATAAGAGAATATGATCTTATATTTTTATGTGAGACTTGGTTGAAAGAAAACAAAAAAATATATATTATTGATTTGGCAATTGTATCATCGTTTGGTAGACCAAATAAAATAGGAGTAAGACGTGAAGGCGGAATAGCTGCTTATTGTAAATCAGATATTTTAAACGGTATTGATATAGTTAAAGAAATAAAATCTGGTATTTTCTTACTAAAGTTAAAGAAAGAATTTTTCTTTAAAGATGAAGATAGTTATATTTGTTTTGTGTACATTACACATGAAAAATCTTCATATTATAAAATACATGATTGTGATTTTTATTTAAATAATTGACAATATTTTTTTAGAATATAAAGAAAAAAAGTAATGTGTTTGTTTGTGGTGATTTTAATAGCAGGGTTGTCTTATTAAATGATTTCTTAGATTTTGATAATCTGGATAGGTATATAGGGAGTGTAAGGCATGATGAAATCCCGATAATCCCACAAAGATGTTCCATTTATAAAACTGTCAATTCGTTTGGTAAAAATCTAATTCAGACCTGTTACAATTCAGAGTTAACATTATTTTAACGACACCAAAGTGATATTAATAGACAATTATATATTTCCTCTCGAAATAGTTATAATAAAGTAAAACGTACTCCGAAATTTAAGTTTAAACGTATAAACAATTGTTTGATGATTGCAACAGTGGTAAAGAAAACTGGGCAACACATATTCGTAACTTACTGTTTCAATTAGGATTTAATTATTTGTAGTATACACAAGAAGTTATAAATATTAGTTTTAATGTCTGCTAGACCATTTTTTTACAAAGTTGGCGTTCATCTGTTGAAAATTCAGAAAAACTTAGTGTTTACAAGTTAATTAAGACAGATTTTGTAATGGAGGAATATCTCCGCAAAGGTTTAAATGTTAGGTTACTATCAAACTTAAGATTTGGTACACTCAAACTAAATATAGAATGTGGTAGATTTATTAATCAACCTCGTAATGAAAGAATTTGTAATTGTTGCAACATGAACAGTATTGAAACTGAATACCAATAAAAATTTTGTGCTCTTCTGAATGTAAAATCTAAAAATGTTATACACAATTTGATATGTTTTTTGTGTGAAAGCTGGAAACTCAGATCTCATATTTTGTCTTAGTACATACTTACTATGAAATTTGTATTAGCTCTCTGCACTTAACAAGTATATGTGAACAGTTATGCTGCTTATTATTGAATTTTTTTGTAATTGCTATAGCACGTATGTATGCTGATGCAATAAAATATATCTTATCTTATCTTAACATTTTATATCAGACCAGGTTTGTAAGCTCTACTAATTAGTTTTATCAATATCTAATCATTAACGTTTCTTTGTAGTGATCCCTCTTTTCGCTCTTATGATTTCATTAATTTACTCTTTAAAAAACCTTTGAGAAGACACTGTTTTTTTTCGTACTTTTCATACTGTTGTCCACTAGGAAATTTGGCTTGCATTCATAAAAACTCTTAACTGAAGTGATCAAGACTAAAATTTTCCTAAGGATTTCTTTAGTTAAGGATACATTCTTAGTGGTATTCATAAAGCATCCTTATGTATCTGTCAACACGAAGATCTTCGCGGCTATACCAGTGACGAATATGTAATTATATCAACAATTATACAATTATTCAAGATCCTAATTTCTGATAATAAAATTCACAAAAGTTATGTCTGAATAGTTTACAAACTTTTTAACTGGAGCGATGATTTATTGAGCAAGAAGAGTTTTTCGTAGAAGATTTATTGAATTTTGTCCATTGGCAAATATTTCATGCATATTCAGTAAGAGTGCATCTAATGAATGAACATGATGAATGAACCCTGCTTTGTACAAGACGGACACGCTGTTCCGGATTTTTAACGTGCTAGCCCACGAATGCAACAGTCCACAGGAAGACATACCACTTCACCCCGACACATTATTCTGACTCTGGGCCGACCAGTCTTTGCTATTACTTCTAAATGCTGCGTGTTTAGCAGAAAAACACCATATACCTATTTAAATGTCTTTGGTTTGACCCGGCCAAACTACGACCTTCCCACGATAACCTTTACACCACCGAGGCAGTGCAAAATCTGCAGATAAATTCAAATTGTTTAGTGAAAGCAGATGCTAAGCTGTATAATGATATTTTTTACATAATTTTAAACACATAGACTGAAGGAGAATTAACACGTTTCGTAGTAAACAAAACAAAAAATACGGTCTCACTCTGGTCCATTTGATGCATGTGCTCAAATAATTTTGTCAACAATAAAACTGCCATTTGTAAGATCCTGATGTTTATATCAAGTTCATTTCTTGCATACATAGATCTTTGCTAATTGTTTATTCTCGAAATTTTATGACTACCTTCCGTAATAGACATGTTGTCACGGGCACACCTTCTAAATTTAAAAATCCTTTATCGAAAATTGTTACTAAATATGGTGACTCTACACCTACTCTCGAATAATTATAGAACTTATATTAAGTAAAAAGAATGTCCACCTTTTTATATATTAGTATGAATGGTGAATTGGAGATCTGTAGGGATATTCCATTTTGGTAATTTTGGATAATTCAGGATTCACTTTCGTATTCTTATTCATTTTCTGTTAAATTTAAGTTGTCCTCTTTATTGTATTGGATACCGTAGTAACATAAGTGTCCTAAAAATCAGAGGCTTATTGCTGGATCTGCCGAATGTTCCGCCAAGTTGCTCTCATAGCATTTAAACCATGCACTATCAAGATGGACCACCGGAAATACTGCGACACAAACTATGCAAGCTGTGGCATCAATAAGTCTTCAAAGACCTGATGGACAACTGAAGATCTCTTTCCTCTTAAAACAGCATAAAACATTAGACTTTCCCACCCTCGATACAGCCATACCACATGCACTTCTCAAATCAGGACTAATCATATAATTTATAGTTGCTTTCTCAAACAGAACGGATAAAGACAAATACACCGTTATCGAGAGAACCAAAACATACTTTGTTCAACGCAACACAAATTTAAAAATCAAATATACCTTTTGTCTGTCAATTTGGTTTTCTTTTAAAATAAAAGATCTGCAGTAAATGCTGGAAACACAACAGCCAATCCCTTTTTTAGTTTTGAATTGATCTTAGAATCAAGTCCTCTTTTAAACGAGTTCATAGGAAAATTGCATTGCAAAATTACGAAAAAGATTTTTTTTTTCAAACCTGTTTATAACTATCAGATAAACAGTATACAGTTAAAGACCGGTACTGAGGGAAATATCATGTTTATTGTCCGCGATACAGAAAATTTACCAGGAGCCACACATTTAAATTCAATGTTTAAATGCAACATACTGAAAAACTTCTTCAAATAACGGGGACTTTAGAAGCCGACGTTACTTAATTATGACTCGCGTAACTGTGATGGTTATGTGTTTATTTAGAATTACGTCACGGACACTTTGTCAAATTAAATCATATCTAGCGAAATATTGATAAAGAAATATTTTTTAGCACAAGGGAAATAGTCAGCAGTGATGTTAATTAAAATAGCTGTATTATTCTTCTTCTTGTATACATTTTTATATAAACAGGTATATAAAAAGCCAAAAATATAACTACAAGTAAGCAGAAGCACTCGAAGTCAAAAGGTTGGAAACCCGGTTAAAATACAATGAAAATTAATAAGCACAGGCATCAGAAATAAACCAATCTAACTAAACAGTAGTCTAAAAAAGCTAAGGGTTACCTCTGCATTACAAAGGATACAACAATCCCTAACTACAAGTGGAGATTTACCCAATAAAGGAAAGCAAAATTGGTTTAGCTGCTTTGACTTTATATTGAAAGAAGTTGGTATTGCTTTTGATTATAAAAAAACTGTATGTAGATAAAAATAAATCTAACTCTTATTAAAAATAGTCTACAACTATTAAAATTGATCAAGGCGAACTTCACACATGCCTTTTTTCAATAATAATCTAAGAACAGAACAATACTTGTTTATTATAAAAGGATAAGATCTCTTTTATACATGTTCTTTGTGACGTATATTTATGGTCTTCATTGGTCCCTTTTAAGCTAAATTATTCTATTCTATTCTATTCTATTCTATCAATTTTTCAGAAACAAGGTTTTGGGTATATCGGAAGGAATCGACCAGGTTGGTTCTGTTAAATGGGATATGTGTCTATGTTTGCTGTTCGCCTGGGTTGTCGTCTATCTCTGTATCTGTAAAGGAATTAAGTCGTCAGGAAAGGCAAGTGTATTTATGTAGATTCGTGAGAAAATTATCACAATGTTAACTCTCCATCATTTACAAGTACATGCTGTATTACCAAGGACGTTTTAGTTAGACGTCTTCGTTTGTCCGTCTGTTGATTTTTTCAGTAACTTTTGGTTAACATTAAAGTGCAGTTTCAATTACATGAATTAAGAAATAATTATAGCATTTTTCAAAAAGAAGTTCTAACTTATACGTCCTTGGTAATACAGAATGTACTTGTAAATTGAGAGTTAACTTTGGGATGGATTTCCGTAGTCGGTGTTGAATAGATAGCAGTTGTTGCTGTTTGTTTATTGATACCATTTCAATTGTTTATGCAGCTAATTTTACAAATTCTTTATCTTATTCCTTATCTTTGCAGTTATCTTTTTTTAAATTCGGCTTTAACTTGCAATTGTTTTGGTAATGTTATTCAACTTTCATAACATGTGGCAATGATATGTATTGATAAAGGATGAGGGTCGTTAAGGTCCATGTTCGGCCCAAGAATATGGCTAAGAAATAAAAATTAGCTAATATCTATTATTTCATATCTTTTGTATTGAATAATGTCTATAAAAAGAAAAACATCACATCCAAACTTTGCAAAATTAAAGATCTATCAAGTACAAATGTTTGGTTAAAATATCTTCGTGATGTTTTTGTGCGATCATATCTATTTTGAACATAACACCTCTTAAAATTGATTATTTTTGCCGAAAACGTTAAATTCTTGTCAAAATAGTCAAATATACCCTTTCATTTTGTCGAAATGACGAAAATTATACTAGAAAAATTAATGAATTATTAAAAGATTTTTAAACAGCATTTTCACAACAACTTATCATTGTGTCACAAAATCTAAAATTTGGGCCGAATATAGGGTTTAGCGTACCTACTCCTTTCATAACAGAAACCGGTTTTCAGCTAAAAAATTCAACTCGCACATAATTGTATTCCTTTTAAGCTTACCTGACCAAAGGACATGTGAGTTTCTCTCATCACTTTGCGTCATTTCGTCATCGTAAAATTCGCTAGGCCAAATAGAACCAAACTTTACTGGTTTAGGGGTTCCAGTCAAACTCCATGATCAAGTTAAAAGTATGCTATACAGGCTTAGTCCTCCGAGCCTCTAGTTTCAAATGCATCTTTACCATATTTAATTGAAGGATGGTAATTTCCTCCTTTTGCTCACCCACAACCCACATAGGCAAAAATATTAACACGAAGTAAATTAAAAGACAAAGACATTTATCAATTCGACAAGGATATTTTATTTTTTTATGTTTAGTTGCCTATGTATTTAAATTTGGTTTGTTTTATGCAGGTGATGTACTTCACAGCGACGTCCCCGTATATTTTCATGTTCATTCTCATAATAAGGAATTCAATGTTACAAGGGGCCTTAGACGGAGTCATTTATTATCTGAAACCCGACCTTAGTAAACTTACAGACATGCAGGTAACGTTTAAATTAGTCTCAAGTTGATTTAAAAGACATTTCACAATAATTGGCTCTTTACGTGCTGTTTAAAATATTAAAACGAAGTATGGTCTTTAACAATCTGATATTGAATAACCACTGACTGTGTTGCAAAAATAACGAAAAAAAATTATCCAAAATAATCAGATATAAATCAATTATTGATATTATTATCATTATATGTATTACATATAAATCTAAATGAAACTAAAGATGAAATACATGTTATGAAACAATTCAATTAATAAAATTACCATGATTTTTAAACATTTTGCCAGTTTTTATTATTAAAAAACGCAACTTGTCCGCTCCAAGGGTACCAAACGCTGACATCACTGACATCGGGAAAAATAACCTTTATTCCAAATTATTTCATTTGTTCCAAAAAGCAGACCAATTCTTATATTAAACATGAATTGAGGACCCAATAATTAATATGCTATACTTGATTATAAACTATCAGTGGCTGTAATAGACAAAATAGAATACGCGCAGACTTGCTAAGATGGAGTCTGTTCGAAATATCCTTAAGAATTTCCCCTAAACCAATAAGTGAGACGCAATCGCGAGCCTCCTAAACAAGTTTAAATAAAATTTTCTAATCGAGCAAATTATATCAAAAGACTGAATATGGGATGTAGAAAAATGATATTTTAAGGTGTTAGTATAGTAAATCAACCAATCAAATTTAGAACAAAATGGCAAAAATAGTCAATTCAAGACAAAATATTTTTACTCCATTTACTATCATATTAAAATTATATCATAGAATGGTTTCATTTTAAATTGTGCTGAAAGATGGTAATTTGTGTCTAAGTTTGAACATTTCTGATCATGTGGGAAGAAGTTATAACCCTTTGAATACCTGGCCTATTTGAAGAGATTTTCTGGAAGTCAAAATTTTATTTTTTGTTAGGGGTTCCCCTAGGCCAACTGCATTTTACTACAAGACTTTAATTAGTTGATGATATTTTCAGACAGCATACAGCTTACCCGTACAATTCAGTATATATATGGTTTAGGTCAAGTTAAAATAAAGGTTAAACGGCTTAACAAAAAGTCCAAAATTTGGTTGAAATGTTAATTTATTTAGCATGTTTACACTTAATTTTGATAAAATATATAAGTGAAGCTGTCAAAAATCTTATTTTTTATTACTGACAGACCATTTCCCTAATTTAAAGTCTTTTCTCAGACTCCATTCACTTCGGCTACTTGGGCTTGTGGTTAATTACCATGTACATTTTTTGTTCTTTGGGATACTTTTGCGAGAGGTAATTGCATAATTTGAACAGTATATAACTTGCTTCCAATGGTTACATATACTACAGTGATTGATGTACTAGCACATTTTTTGCAGCGTATAGAATTATATATTTGTGGGTAAAATCGATACAAAATGGTCGATCATATTTTCCTTTTCATTCAAATGAACCCATTGACCAATGTTATACAGTTATTACAGGACTGTTTGACTTTAATAACTAATTAACGTTAGGAAACTTTCGAATAATCAATTGCATAAACGAAAGACAAACAATAGTAAACAACATTTAACAATAGAATACGAAATCCTGCGCAACAGAAACCTTATAAATATGACGGCGAGTCCAGGTGAGCCGGCAGGAATAGCATCTCTTGCTCCACTAGTGACACCAGTCGTGTTAGTAAATGTAGTAAAAATCCGGAAATGTCATAAGTCATGCCATGTGATTGATGTTCAAAATGTTTCGTGTTTGAAAAATATGTGTAAAATTGAAAACCATTATCATCAGAGGATTGACAAGAGGTTGTTACAACTACAATTTTAAATACTAAAAGCGGCGAAAAAACGGAGATCTAAAGGAAGAGAAAGAAGAGCAGGGGTGTTCCGGAAATTGAACAGCTCCTGCTTTACTTGTTGCACCCGTTGCATTAACCAGTAGTCGAAGTCTTTGAACAAGTTTACTATATGTTGAATTTAGATATGCTAAATGTAGATTTCAATAAGTAACATTTCCTCTACTGCATTAGACGCAGATCATAAGAAAGCCAAATGTTTGATTTCTCCATCCATACACCACTGTTCATCATTCTATCATTCTTAACGAAAAACTAAGTTAAATGCTTTGATTAACCTTTGTTTTTTATAAAGATGGCATACGCAGGTACATATATTTAGATATTGAATAGATTTTTGTAATATACCACCCCGATTCTAACTGGGATACAAATTGGTACCGACTGTGCTCTCTTTCTTGCTGATTTTTTCTTTAATTCATATGAAGCCGACATCTTACATGGGCATTATAGAAAAAAGAAAAAAATCTGACCCTTTTAATTGTTAAGACGTACAGCTATATAAATAATATGCTTTTACTGAACATTTCAAAATTCTTTATTTGGTAACTATGTCGCATTGATTTTCAAATGAAGGATGCTGCAGAAAATAAAATATTTGCCTCATACTCTAAGATCTAAAAATTAATAGTATAAAGAGCGGGTTGAAGCCAAAAATTAATGACAAGATAGATAGCTTTGAATTCACAATTGGTATCTTTCCGTTCAGTGTACCCAGTGGAGTACCCAAGGTCTTGTGTTTCCTATAAGAATTTTATTAATTAATGCAGATCAATGCTGCTAACAACTCCGACACCTTTGAAGGAGGTTAATTTCGACTGACCCTTTCTGCATGATTTTTAAAGCCTTCTGGTGTGAATTTGTCAAGAAATTGGGTCATACAGATTAATACGCCGTGATATAGTCATTATAACTTATAACCAGTTTATTCTTAATAATGATTATATAAATTGTATACGAACAATTTTAATGTTTTTGTCTATTTGTAGGTTTGGGTCGATGCAGGTTCTCAAATATTTTTCACCTATTCTATTGGAGTCGGATCGTTAACTGCACTTGGTAGCTATAACAAATTCAAACACAACTCCTATAGGTAAATTGTTTAGTATTTTAAGAAAATGTGTTTATGTTTTATGACTTATTTTAAAACCAAACAGCCATCAAATGATATCGAGAAAACCGAGCTAGTCTTACAACGAATTTTTAAGGTGTTATCAGTACATCACAATCGCAAACAACAATGAATTCAATACAAAAATCTTATTTCTTATTGCTCGTTTGAAATGCTTGGTTAAGTATACAGACATCTTGTGAAAACATCTAGTAAGTTAGACGATGCTTAATCTTGAGTAATTCTTACAAATAAGAGTTTAAACGTCCATTAATATCTATTAGACGATGTAAGCGATGGCTTAATTTGAATAAATTGTTTGGATTCCTTCCTCTAACAGACCTATTCATGTTCTTTTTTCTCGTCTGTTTCCTTTCCTATTGAATTTTATGGCAGTTAGTCTTTCCACTGATCTATCCTTCCCTAATTTGTTGTGTAATAATACGTTTAGACATTTACCAGAGGATCTGAGAACCCGTAAATCTTTCATCAGATTTCAAGAGGTAGAATATGTGTAAAATAACATCAAACGTAGAGGGTTTTGAGAAATTGCATTTTCGTCAAAAATGTTTGATTTCCTACGCTTGCTTCAATTTTGATAAAATGTTTATTAGATTCAACTTCTATTGAAATTTAAATTAAACAAAAGCAAATTGAGAATAAAATGTCATTTCTCAAACTAAAATAGAGTTTATTCACTCTTAAACCATAGCATTAATAATTTGAAGAAAAGGCTAACGATATTAAGTGGGGCTGAAAAAAATATAGCGAACTCGTCAAGCAGTTTGATTAAAGGTACTTAAATAGAAAAGAAATGAAATGGAAATTGACGTATTACACTCTGCCATAAATGGAATAGTTATTGGATCTTTATTTTACACTCTTGCCCGCAAACCCCAAAAAACCTTCATCTCTGTCATCGAGTGTTTGTTCTTATACTTCTCGTGACCGCGTACTTCTTCAAACACGTGTCCAACCATCGTAAAATTTATCACACTTATACAAATTTGGTAACCTGTATTTTAAGTTTTGTGTGAAAAATCTTGAATAGTGTCCTTTTATAGTTATATCCGTTTATGCCACAACAAGAGATATGCGGAAACCGCATTTAAGCCGGATTTTTCAATGTTATAATAATTCTTGCGTTGTGCGGTACCTTACATATATATCTATTAACGTTCCAAATATCAATCAATTCCATTCAAAAACATCTGAGTTATTGTCAGAAAACAAAACTTTAACCAAAACTTTAAC
>JAULBM010067661.1:0-10147 GCA_032357055.1 Geukensia granosissima | reverse complement strand
GCATTATTTCAATTCGAATTAATTCGCATTAGGATTTCATTGACGTGTGAACGCGTAACTAGTTTTGAATGCGTATTGAATGCGAATTGAATGCGAATTATATGTCCGTGTGAACGCAGCATTAAGTAACAACTGGTTTGTCTGTTAGTTTAAAAAACAATTTTAGTTTGAGACTCGTTAACTACTAAATTCCAAGTTTTACAATACAAATATAAAACAATTATTAAAAAAGTAAAATCTCCTTTTATCGTAAATTTTCGTGCATGAACAACCCTGTTCAGTTTTTAAAATCCAAATTTAAAAAGGAGTACGATCATTACTGATATTATATTGATACTCTAAGTTGTTTTTTATACTTTAAGTTTTTTGTCATAAACTGTTATAACAATATAAAAATTAATCTGCAGTGAGAGGTGTGCAGTTTTTTCCATTTGGTATACTATCTATTGGTCGATAGACCCTGTTGCCAAATCGTACATAAAAAATTTCCAAAAAATAATTCAACTGCTTTATTAATTATCATTATCAATTCACAAATATATATTAGTTATAGATTTATCGATAAAAGTGAAATTGATATTTTTTATGTAAAAACAACCAGACGTTTTGAATGGCCAATTGATAAGATATGAAAATCTTTAATTATTAAGCTTATGTGGTAAATGGTATGAAGAGTAGACTAATCATAACTGTCTATTGTAGAATAAGAAACATCTAATGAACATTTAAGGTATATATCAAAGAAACATATTATGAAATAAAATATGAGAGACAGCAAAAAGATGCAGAACTAAAACGACTTCAACACTTGGACACAAATCAATAGTCGTCGGCTTACTTCAGGCAAAGATTGCCAAATTTTTACATTACATCCATTTCTCGTGGAAAATTAGATAATTATGTTTATGATCCCATTAAAATTTTAAAAATGTGTACATGGGATACGGATGCCCCCGCTCCGACAAACAGGAATAGACATATGTCGTAGCTAAAAAGGGGAACCACGGACCAGTATAATCTGATAATGCTTCAGATAAAATATCTTCTCTAATTCTTTTGTTATTTCACACTCCTCGACCAGTGTTGGAAATATTTTTCTAATCTCCAGAGGGTTGTTATTTCTCGGCTGATGATTGGCTGATTTTCAGACCCCGCTTGCTTCGCTTCACGAATTCAAAGACTTTCACGATCTTATTGGAGGACTGAGCTTTCCAAAGACTGTATCAGTTAGGTAGGAATTACGTTATTTTTTTACTAATACATATGAAAATGCCGTAAAAATAAGTGACATGTTTGTTTGTTTTGTACACGAGTTACGTCCCTTGTAACAAGGTTATCATAAAAGATGTTGCACGATCCGGCCTATGTTATTTTTTTAAACGATATTTTGATGCTTAAAAATCAGAGAAACAAAACCTTTCATTTTAAGCACTTGATTATCATATTTCTACAGTCTCGATAGTTAAACCTTAAAATGTCTCGGTAAACCTCGAAATTTTAAGCTTTAACTATCTCGACTGTAGAAATATGATAAACAACGGCTTACAATGTAAGATTCTATATTTAAACAATCATTTAAATCGTTTTCTATTAACCTGATTGGCTAATTAGTATTAAAATCACATGAAATAGCACATTCAACGCCAAGCAACATTTCATTACTCATAACACTTGATATAAAAATGACTTCAGTCAATATTATCGTCTCAAATTACAAATATCACACGTTGGATTCTTTGGCACACCTGATGGCAATGCGAAACCACGCCCGACGATTTCGCTCTTCTCTAAAAAACCAATGTTCATTTTCAAAGCACTGAATATATTTACTGTTTCTGTATAAAACACTTCCACTGTCACATCCATATTAGCCAACACAACAAAGGAACCATTTGATCTTATTTGAAGGCAAAGATATGGGTTGTTGAAGATGTTCAGTTGTGTCAAATATTGTTGGCAAAATTTATTCCACGGAGACGACTTTGCTGCTAGAACAACGGTAAAATGATGTCGCTTATAATGACAATAAAAGTCGGCAAAATAAAGGTTACAGAGCACATTAAACATTACTGCAGCCTCCATATAAAGTCTAATCGGTCCATAGAACGAGTTATTTGTCGGCTTATTTGTGTTTAAATCTATCATGGTACTGAAAAACAATCCAGGAAGGCGACAGTTAAGAACGGAACCTTGTTCACCTCCATTGCTTTTTAAGTATGGTCTCATTTCCCCATTGAGGAAGTTCAGGATTATTTTAAAGTACTCCTCAGACTTGTTCCTGTAGAAATACTGAATAGGTCGTAAACCCGCTGCACCAACTTCTTTCCGCTCTCGAAATTTCAATGCAAGATTGTACAGGCTGTAGTTGTCATATAGTGATAAATCTGAATAAAATTTATTTTTCTATTATTATTATCATTGTTATTATTTTCGTAAACTTGATAAACTTTTTGTGCTAAGTCTCTGTGGAAAAACTGATGCCTTCAAAGGGATGTTTCAAAATATACACAAAGAACTAGTTAATTTTGAGTTTTCTCATATATGGAATTTATGCCAAAAAGACACAATCCAATTGTTTTCTGGATTGTGCGCTGCATAATTGATAGTTAAACTGTTAACTCACTCGATTTCCGTGTTCTTAAAAATTTTTTTTTCATTTTTTTATCAAACAAATATTGTTGACAAAATAGAAAAACAGCTTTTGAAAATGATAAAATTTCACTATATTTCAATAATTACTATTCTTTTTCGATTTGTTTAATGTCTGTGGTTTTGTTCTTTGTGATATGGATAAAACAATGGTCCTAGTTTTGCTCCTACCAATACGATGAAGTTTACTAGAAACAAGTCTGTCGGTTTAACTAAAGGTTTACAGATCATAATAAAAAGGTGCATTGAAATATATTTTTTTAATCAAAATGAAATCATAATTTCTCAACTTATTACCAGAAAATGTAAAATTTCTGGATAAGCAAAGCATTCGAACACTAGTGTTATTGTAAACAAATGTTTACTGTGGGGTAAGGTTCACTAAAGACAATTCCTAGTGTTATTAATGCCGTGTTTTGTGTAAACAATATTCCTTTATTAAACATAAAAAGTTTACAAAACTTTTATTCCTTTATAAAATATATATAATCTGAAATTTCCAGTATACGGTCTTAAACGTTTACAGGGCGCAATAGCCTCTTGCGATATTCGCCCTCAAAACCCAATAAAGTAAAGTAAACAATGTTCAATCACATGTTGATGCATTGATAGAACTTATGCTACTTATAAGAAAGGTTACTCCTTTAAATGTACGTAAAAGAAATTCGAAGATACCAAAAAGGCAGGCAGAAATCGTTAAGTCGGAAGACAGACAAGCCCATGGACAACAAAATGAAACGAAAGACAAACATAGAGCACACAACTCTACATAGAAAACTAAAGCTCGAGTAACACGAACCCTAAAAATACGAGTGTGAGTTCAGGGGCTCCGGAAGGGTAGGAATGAAAAATTTAAAATATCTGTTCAATTTTGATTAACTGATTGAATTGTGCTTAACGTCCAGTTGAAATTATTCATGCATTTTCCGGACGAGAGCATATCAGTGATGAGTGATATTGAACGCACCCTTCTGTGTACTAGACCGACACGCTAAGTTGGATTTTTACCGTGCTAGCTCACGAAATCAACAGTCCGCAAGAAAACATGCCACATTACCCAGAATCTAGGCTGACCAGTCTCTGCCCCTTACTCCTAAGTGCTGCGTGCTTAGCAAAGAAGCATCAAATACCAATTTTTATGTCGTTGGTTTGACCAGGTCGGAAACTGAACCCATGACCTTCCGCACTCCAGGGGAGCACGCTAAAAATTACAATACAGTGGCGATCTTTCAACATTGGTAAACTTTTGGTATTTTATCATAAAATGCATTTAACAAGTATGCTGTTAAACTAAAAAAAATATTTTATGTTGTTTCAAGGTTTTGATTCAAAACGTGTATAGTGTCCTGAAGTTCTTGGTCAAAAATTAAAAAAGGAAAAAAAGTGTTATGTATACATACATGTTGTAAATGTCAATATTTGGCTGAATGAAACTGTTCTTGTAGACCAGTAACATCCTACAACCGACTGTTGTCTACAGGCACAAAAAACCCTACTGTTAACCAGAGTGGCTGAAGGCAACTCGAGTAGAACTTTAATGCTCGGACATTGACTTGATATTAGGTAGCATCTCATCTGATTTTTAATTCGTACGAAAACTACAAAGTCATGCACTGTTGCAACTGTAAGGTTGACAAGTAATCTGTATAGGGAAGGGGGACTACGATCTACGGATACTGACAGCGTACCCTGCAATAAAATAATTGGTTGTCACGCATCAGACAGTAACCGTTCTAGAAAACTTGAGTGAAAACTTCAAATCAAAAAGTCACCATGTGATCTTTTACAATTGGCACAGCGCACACGATTTGTTCATCCGATTAAATGTTGCCAAAAGGATAAGTGCCGTCTAACAAACGAAAATCTCCAAGTGATTGAATGTTTCAGCTGGATGAACTTTTGAAAGTTCACATAAGTTGTCCACTGTTGCATAATATCTGATATGTCAGTGAATTTTGTTATTACATGAGTAATTTAGCTTTTCGGTGTCTTCTTTTTTCTATAATGTTCGGTTGTGTTTTGATCAAATTATTCGAATATTTTTAGACTCTACTATTTTATAATAAATACCTTTGATGATATGAGTATTGATGGAAACTGAACGTCTTCCCCTAGAGCAATCATCGCAGACGTTGTGTCTTTTAATACTTAAAATAGATAACAAAGTCATTTTGAAAATTTATACTGTTGACCCTCATAAAATTTTGAGGTTTATGAATTTGATGTCATGTTTCTGTATTTTGTGCGTAGTGAGCGTTCCTATCAAGCTGTTACAATACCGACAATATTTAACAATTAAGAAATAAAAAAAGAAAAAAAAAACAGAACAAAAAGGTTTTACTACCTTAAGTAAAACGTTTCGAAAATACAAGCACTATTTTTACCGATAATCGAGCACTTGTTAAGAATTTTGTAAGATATAGATGCTGCTTTCTGAGATGTTTTCATCTAACTAGAAAGCCTAATACATCACGTTAAAATTTAAGTTCCTCAGGAGATGGATTAACACGATAAAGCATGGTTAAAAAGAAAAATAATTTAAAACTGGCGACTTTATATAATACTTACTGTTAGTACATGTCTCTCCACCACAAACCACAGCCTCATACGCTCCATTAATTGTGTGCACAGTTTTAAGTCCATAACCGTATATAATGATGTCCGAACCGTCTTTCAAACAAATACTTGCTGGAACTTTTAGCCTTCTTTGATGTGCATTGATAAACAAACTAGTTGAAGATAAGTCTGACTGATTTGCCAAGAAAATATGAACGACATCAAAAATGAAACGAATAGGACATGCTATCTCTAAATCAACTGTTTGGTTGTATTCGTCAATGATTGTGAAAGACCAGGACCTTGATAAACACTGAAATGAGAATAAGTTATACAAAAACTAGAAAAATATGAAATTATGAAAAGAAAACAGAGGTGATTTGTCAAAACATTTTAACGCAAATACATTGATAAATAGGATCATAATTGCATGAGATATTATTTCATATCAAATGCCAAAACAAAGGAAAGCTGAGGACCCGTTGTCTGGACTCCAAGTCTTATTTTTTAGCTTTTTCCTGTTCTTCTTAACGAAATTCAAACCAAAAACTTAAAAATTTCGGAGTTTGTCACATGCCTTTCATAGAAATTGATACTTTAAAGCCTATATTATAACCTTGGATCAACTTTTAAAATCCATTCCATAAGCTTATTGTGCTTTGATGGGATATTTGCTACCACTCTATAATATTGTACACGTCCCCGAAAACTTATGTGTCGTTGCAGGAATATTTTATAATATTTATTTTGCTCAAAATTCTTCCTCCTGCAAATATATATTTATATTTCTGTTTGGTTTTTGTGGTTCGTCTGTAGCTGCTTTTGATTATCTTTGGTCGTATGATGGGGAGGGTTGGGTATCCACTAAACTAGTTCAACCCTACAACATGCCTCATGTGCTTATCCCAAGTCAGGAATTGTGGTCATAGGTTTGTCTTTATGTTTATTGTAATGTTACATGTACATTTTTTTATAATAATCAGGTAAGAGAAGTATTATTTTACGCATTTAATTTGGACGATTTAGAGCTTTTAAAGTGTTCTTCTACCGTTTTTGAAGGCCTTGTACAGACTTCTAGATTTGTAAATTCTCTAAAAGCATTAATGTGTTGTTTGAGGATAGCAAAAGTAAAAATTTTGGAATCGTACTGCATATATGACAGGTGTTTTTTAAAGCAGAATTAAGGCGTTTAATCAGTTTTATATATAGCTGTAGATGGAGTTTGTTCCGACATGCTATTAGCTGCCGTTCTACACCCTCATCTAAGGATGCAAGAACTTCTCCAATTTTTGCCTTTTACCCCCTCCCCCTCCACAACTCAATTTTCTTTTCATTATTTCAGAAAGAAAACTTAATGGATCCTTGAAAGACGATATTATATACCTTTTTTATTCTTATATATAATTTAGATATACAGAACCTATTTTTACAAAAATGAAAAGAAATTGTCTCAAATATTCAAATGCGATATCTAAAAATAAACACGCTGTCCTTTACTCATTTGCGCTTATTTTGTTGCGATTAAAAACCTATGATTAAACTATCATAATCAAGAAAAATTTAAATTGTTGAATAAAAAGACGAAAACATCCTTAAAAATCAAAGGTGATTAAACGAAAGTCCTGAACTTTTACTAAATTTATCTAATAAATGGAGATAAAAAATGTGGAACCCAATACACAGATAGGGAGAACTACTCTATGATATTAATCATGCTCTTATAAGTGTTCATATTACAAGTTGAAGGAAAGTTAAAATACTCTCTAGCAGGCGTTTGGAATATGAAATAGATTAGGTAGGTTGGGTAGGGAGGCAAAAATGATTATACGTCACATAAAAAAGGGATATGGGATGATTGTTAATGAGACAGCCATCCAAGACGTGTAAATTGCAAACTTCTACAAGTTGTCGAGGCCTTCAATTATGTTCACATACTCACACTCTGACGCAATCTGTAAAGGGCACCAAGCATGAAAAGTTATGATATTCAAATGTTATTACTATCGGCCAGATTAGTATAGAATGTTAAACAAGAAACATTTAGTTTTGTTAGTTATTTATTGTTATATGTTCACCATTTTTGCTTTAGATTAGGTTGATTGTCGTGTTTTATGTATAGTTTCACAATTTGCATTTCGAGGCCGTAAAAGGCCTCCGTTATGCCCCGAAAAAGCTTCCGTTATGGTATGGACTCTGGTTCACTGTTGAAGGCCATAATGGGACCTGTAGAAGTTGAAACTCTCCTGTTACTTGGTGGGTTTCTGTCTCATGAACAATCATGCCACATCTCCTATTTTTATATTATGTATAAATATAAAAGTATTTTGTTTTTGCAGCTGTTGTAGTCATTACGTTTTTGTATTTGACCATCCATTTATTTTTAAGTTTCCTGCTTTCCTTTGAACCGTTCCGCCTGGGTGTTGTAATGGTTAATGTGTTCACCTCAAGTGCAGAAGTTCATTGCTGGGTCAAACTAAAGACATTAAAATTGGTATTTGCTGCTTCTCTGCTTAGCAATCACCATTTTGGTGTAAGAGCAAAGACTTGTTGGCCCAGAGTAAGAATAATGTGTCTGGGTATAGTGGCAGTTCTTCCTGCAAACTGTTCCCTTCATGAGCTAGCACGTTAAAATTCTCGTCCTAAATATGCATGAAATATTTGCCGCTGGATGTTCAGCACCATTCAATCAATCCTTTGAACCTACAGGGTCATATGATACAAACTTGTCAAAAAATGATGATGAGATATTCTTCTGCCAGAATTTATATTTTAATTCAAGTTGAAATGTCATATGTGGTCTATTGCTAGATCTTCAGCATACTTGGTGAGCTTGATATATGTCATTTGACCTTGATCTAATTTTGATGGAAGAGTGACATTATAAAATTGTTGAGGTTAATAGTCCTTTCCTTAACAATATATACATAGACTTACAATGTTTTTGTTAGTGGTAAGCCTGCAATAGAGACATGCTAGTTGAAGATTGTTGAACATCTTGAATATTTGCATTCCTTTCATAATTACTGCTTTATGCAATATAACAAAGCTTTGAATCACTGCCACATTACAGAGGTTCAAAATCTTTCAATACCTTACTTACAAACCATTAATTTAGCAATCCACTTGCCCAGTTAAATTGATCAACTGGAATGCCAGATTGGAAATTAAATTGCTTGAGATATTTATACATGGAATGGTATAAGATTGCAGTTAAAACACAGTAAATTAAATTCCTTCTAAGAATAACATATCAGTCTTTGATATATAATGCCTATTTGATTTTGTTTGGCTGACATGGCCAAAAAGGCTATGTGAGCTTTTGTCATCACCGTCCTCCATACCCCATTTTATATTGTCCCTCCAAAATCTTCACTTTAATCTTTTTCTCTGAAACATCATAGCCAATCTGAACCAAACCTTGCTTGAATGGTCCTTGAACATTCTCCTTTTTAGAATTGTATCCAAAGTGAAAATCAGCCATGAAAAATGGAAAAAGTATACAATGTTGAATAAATATGGTGAAAATTTATATGCTCTATGTACATTTCAAGGAATACTTTCATCAATAGTATTAGAACCAAAACAATAGGAAGTCTGAGATCCAAACATTTAAAGAAGTACTCGGATCCAAACAAAATGAAATAGGAAGCCAAATCTAACAGTGAAGGAACAGCTAATATGTACAATACATGTTGAAGGCATTTCTGAAGTTTCGTAGCTTTGAAACAAATGCAACAGATATCTGTAAAACATTGCTCTGTAAATTTCATGTCAGGCAGGTCTGACAACTGGGCTGGTGGATACCCTCTGTGACCTCTGTAACCTCTGCTCCACCTACTTCTTTTAAACCACTCAGACAATATTGACCAAACATTGGTGGAATGGATTTTGGGTGTTTCCTTTCCAAAACTGTGTCTAGCACCCCGCCTGCCTTCCAAGATGGCACAATTACTATTAAAAGATAAGGGGGGGTTATATATTAAAAAATCTTCTTGTGTGAAACTATTGAGCCTATTGCATACAAATAATGGTGGAATGGTCATCTAACTAAATTGTGTCACACACCCACCCACCAAACAAAATTGTCACCACTGAACATAGTTTTACATAAGACCCTATGGGAAGTTCACTAGAAAATCTACTTGACTGAACCTTATGAGCCAATTGCAAACAAACTTTGGTGAAATGGTCTTCTAAAAATATCCAATATAATATCCGGCAGACATGCCTACCAACCAAAATGGCAGCCAAGTTAAGACTAAGTTAAGCTTATGACCCTATAGGAAAATTTGTTTGAATGATGTTTTCAAAATTGTGTTTTTCATTACTTTTTGCCAATAAAGTTTGCTGCAAGAGCTTAAGGGGTAGTTAAAAAGGACTGTAGAGAAATACATTTAAAAACCTTCTTTTTAGGTCTACAATTTAGGTCAGTGAATAGGGAATCCTATTTTTGTTGCATTTTATGAAATTAGTTGAACATAGCAAGACTTAGACTCGACCATTTTAGGGGGTTGGGGAATATTACTAGTGAGCCTAAGGTGCTCCCTTTAGATGAACCTTTTGTGAATAATAATAAAATAGCTGTTAATGGCTTTGTTACACCAATAGTCAAGCATCATTAGGTCAAAGGGTGAAATGTTTGATGAAATAATGCCAAAAACAACAACTAGTTTGTGACTTGATCATTATCAGTACTATATAATAAAAAATTGAGTTCTGATACATTAATTCTAACACCATTAAGGGACAATGCCAGTCAATTTTATTTCGATGACCGTGTACCGATAGATACACCTTGATCATATAGAATACATTTGTTCGAACTATATGGGTCATCGTTGACTTTCTGAACCAAAATATATAAATAATGTATATATATTTTAATTTTTTTGACTTTCTGACCCATAATATATAAATAATGTGTACATATTTGAATTATTTG
>JAULBM010067650.1:0-10147 GCA_032357055.1 Geukensia granosissima | reverse complement strand
TCTAGTCAGCTGCAACCCTCTATCAATAAAATCCTGATAGGAAGCACAAGCCCTGGAGTAGCGTATCAATTGAGAGACATACACTCCGTATGCAGGTGCGTCTGGAATGTTGCTAGACGTGAACGGGAAGTTTACAATCGGAAAATCAAAGTCAAAGTATACCAAAGAGAATAAGCATTCTAGTGTCGCAAGTCTTCTTTGTATAATCGAATAAATAAGTGGATTTGAAAGTTTAGCTTCTAATAGTAACTTCAACACTCTTTTAAGACAAACACATATATCTAGACCGTTCTATATTAATTATCAAAATTATTTGTTTTCTGGTACCAAAAATGTATGTCTTACTTGTTTAAGAGTAAAAGTGTGAAGTCTTTTATTCCGCCGTTTGATGTCGGTGTAATATTCACATGGTCTTCACTTATGTTTCAATCAATACAAAATATTGTGTCACGTTTCAGTCAAACCATCTAATATTAAAATCCTTAATAAATCATTGGACAACAAATTATATGTAAACGAGGGTGAAACCATAGACCTTGTATGTTCTTGTGATGGCGGCGTTCCAGCAGAAAATAAAACTTGGCTACACAACAACACAGTCGTGAGTTCTAGTGGTACTGAAACGTTAATTTACAAATTCCATGCTTACCGAGAAGATCATATGGAACTTTTTACCTGCAAGATACATCACCTGGGCTTAAAAGAGCCTTTGGAGGAATCCGTAATAGTATATATCTACTGTAAGTCATATATTGACACCTAATTTTATTTAATGATATAAATCCTACGAATTAAAATTGACTTTGGTTTAATATTGATGATCTCCTCAATTATATACGGCGAATACAGTATTATCTGCGGTATCTGTCAGATATAAAGAAATGACATGAATTCTCAAGCAAAAGTATATTTTAAAAATATTTACCATGATATAAATCTTATTTAATAACTTGGGTGTGGGCAGTTACACAAACTGAAAATCGTCAGCGATCGTTAAATAAAAGGGATCACACGGTTATATGTATCTCGAATGTATACATGTTGTGAAATAAGTGTATCACAAAAATACCAATATCAAATTCATGCACTGTACCTATACTGGTCTTTTCGTAAATTACACTTCGTCAGCAGTGCTCGAGGTCAAAATGTTGGAATTGCGATATATGTACAAGACATTAAGTATGTGAGCAATTCAGGCTTGAGTATTAACTTCTGAATAACACGGTGCTTTTCTAACGTCATGTGGCCTTCCTTTGCAAGAATACTGTAAATTGCAGACTTTTTCGTTAGATTATAATATCATGGATGTAGTTGAAAAAGCTAGATCTGATTGTCAATCAAGCGGATTCAGTATTTCAATTTAATCTAATATACAAATTCTGAATTAAACTGTCATAAATTAAGCCACATAATTGAAAAACACAAAAAACACTGACGTCCGCATCTAAAGAGAAGGTATTTTCAAACATCGTAGATCATTTATATATTTCTTCTTAATGTGAGAAAATTACTCATACTCGGTTTTTTTGTTTGATGAAAGTTTATGTTAAGTTTACAAAGCTTATTTATCTCCGCTATCCAATTTTTTGGCAAAATCCAAGCGATGAAAAAATTACGTCCTTTGTCAATTTATATTGACTAAGGTTCAAGATATTTGCTAGCCATGAAAATGCTGATGATAAATCGCGAGGTCGGTGAAAAGAAAAGACTTAAAAGACAGAACATGTGCAAAACATAACGAAAGACAAAAATCAGTGCACAGAACTCTACACAGACTTAAGCTTGGGTAGCACTAAACGTCTTAAAACATAAGCAAATCCATGTGCTCCGTTATGTATACGTCTGCTCTGTTAGTTGCTCCCGTTGTGTTACTCGGTATTAAGCATATGTATATTGGCCTATTCCCTATTTTATAATCCTTTAATTGGGTATTTTTTCACACTTCCATTTTGCAGAAAGCTATGTATTATGTCACTTTCATACAAAAATGGAAAACATTTGCCAGAAGATACGTGCTGTTAGTTCCCAATGGAATGCCGATTCCCTGCTTAAACATACGCCCTCCAAGCATTACAAATATATTGATACACTGTCCATTAATAAAACAAACATTCTGCATATGTCATCTTCATAAATATGTTTGTTATATTTAGAGTGGTTACTTACAAAAATAAGGTTTTTTACTTTCCTAGGACAAAATATTTGTACCTGCGTTTGTCATTATTAACACATCAATGGTAAACGAAAGATTTTAATTTACTTACAAAATAAATTTAATGTTTCTTAACGTATCATAAATAAGAAATACGTTTATGTTTCAAGAAATCAGTTGCGGAGGTCTTTATTGATTTCTTCTATTCTAGTTAAACCGAGAGTAAATATTTTGGTGCATCCATCAAATATCGTCCAAGAAAACCAGAATGTCACATTGCATTGTATTGTGGAAAGCAATTCACCTTCCAGAATAACATGGGTCCACAACCACAGATCTGTGCATAACGAATCTATTCTACAACTTTATAACGTACACAGACGAGATTTTGGTCTGTACAAATGCACAGTGGAAAATAGAGCTGGTAATTCTACCGCCAGTTCAATGTTAGATATTCGTTGTAAGTTAACATAATAGGTAACGATTTATCTTGTATATAATTATCAATTATGTAAAGTACGTACAGAATATGCTCCAACCTATATTATGTAAAACCTAGATTTAACCCACCATTTCTTTTAAAATGCCTATACCAAGTCAGGACCATTGCGGTTACCAACTTTCCGGTGGTGTGATACCTATTTTGCCGTATGTCTTATGGACTTTGATTTGTTCGGTAATTGTGTTATATACTTTATTTAATAGTGCCTTTATCTGATCTAATTTCTGTCGAAATTTAATTAAAGTTTTATCTATTTCAAAAAGATTAAATTGTATACGAAGTTTTTTAAATCCCTGTTTGATTCCAATTTAAATAAAGGTCCGGTAATTGAATTAGTTTTTGAACCAATACATATGGCTTCTGTTTTATAAATATTTATCATAATGTCTGCACATTTAGTGAATGTTTCTAAATTGTATAATAAAGATTGTTTTAGGAAATCTTCATGTTCATCTAAAATCAAAAAGGTCTGCACAATGACTCAAGAGGTATTCATAGTTGTCTACCTTTATTCCGTTAATTTCTGTTCATTTTAATAGATGCGTTCAATAGTTCTAATGCTATAATAAAAAGATAAGATGACAGTGGGTCCCCTTCACGGATCCCACTTTGTATAATAAGAATCATGAGCAATGCTTATTGTTAATTTTGCAGATCTGAGCGTTTTAATAAATAGTCTTAATCCATTTTTGTTTATACCAGAGCTCTTTTAATAAAAGACCGTTCAAGAGTGCCAAATCTACTTGTAGTAACAAGCCTGGAATATGTTCGGCTTCTGCCTTATTAACTAAATCAAATATCTTGTGCATTCCACTAAATATATGCTAAATATATTTCAAGAATCCCTTCTGTATTCCACTTATGATTTTTTTAAGAAAAGATTTATTTCTATTCGCTTTTGCTGCCAGCGCGATCTTTGTATCAACATTGTGTAATTGGACGCACGTGTTTTAAATTGAACATTGATTTTCCTTCTTTTGGGATACAAGGTATCATACTGGGTTTGAATAATAAATAAAGATTCCTTTTTAAAACTATAATTCAATGAATTCATAAGAAATTCACTGAGATAATCCAGAAAAAATTCTACACTAAAACCGTCTTTGCTAGTGGATTTTCCATTTTTGCATATTCTTTAAAACTCTTAACATTCTCCAGATTTTAATCCACCTTCGCACAGCTGCATTTTTTCTAATGGTAAGGATTTTTTTTTTATCAAAAACAGTTTCCCATGTTCCTGGCTGAAGGGATAAGCAGAGCAATACAGAACTTCATAGAATTTTTCTTAATTTCTAATATTTCAAACTGGTTTGTGACCTCTTTCTCTCTGTCATTTATTTATTTAAGGATTTTTTATTCGATATACTGAAGCTTTTCTTGGTTCCAAAAATAATTACTACTTCTTTCCCCTTCTGTTTGCCATTTGGCTTTTGCCCTTGCAATTTTTCGTGAATTTTTTACATAATTTTCAATTTTTCTTCATTTAAATGAATTTCCTCAGAAATACTAAGACTGGATTCTGCTTGATACTTTATTTGAAATCTGATAATGCCCTTTCTAATCTTCGGTTTGATATTTCCTCTTTAAAAAGAGGAGTTTGAAATAGTTCTCACTCGAATCGCGCTTTCAAAATTTCCCAAAAATATTGAGTTTACTGACAGATCCACACCTTCATTTTCAAAATATATAGTGTTTGATTGTAGACTATATTGGTTGATTGTGTCCGAAATACATTTTTTACCTGTCTGACATATTCGCTATCATATAATAGACTCTTGTTAAATTTCAAATTTTCCTTCCTCTTTTTATGGGATTGATCAGAGCGGTTACTTATCTCAATATGAAACTTTATAACAAGATTTTCAAAAAGTTGAGCATGAGTTGAAATTAAATGATAAGTTTTCGGCATCCGAGTTAGCGAGAATCAGTAGATGGCTTACAATTATTTGTACATGCAGATAAATCAAGGCAATGAATGTCATGAATATTGTTGTTATGACTGGAACTCTCTTCGGAATAAAAATATGATAATGTACTTCCTCATTAAGGAAGATACAGCAGTCCTAAAAGTGGGAACGAGGCAACACAATTTATAAAAGAGAAAATACCATATTTAAGATCAATGATACTTGGAAGCCTCTAATCATGTTCTTTCCCTTTTTATCATTTTGTTTGTTTACTTATTTTGGTTTCTTATATATCTGTATGAGCTTTTTGGCAATCTCGGATTTACACTGTATCTCATATTTTGGTGTTTGTAGTTTTACCCTTATATGAGTGTATCATGCAATAAAGTATTCTTCCTCAACATTTCGGCTGTGTATTATATGTTGTTTGGTTAATTGTTTAAATATTTTTCATCGCAAAAGGGTTTACTAATACTTCTGTGGTATGGTTTTCTGTCTCAGTGGTTTGTTTTAATGTTTGATTTATTTATTTTTAGTTTCAAAAATGTTCTTTTCGTGCAACTGCATAGGTGGGGCATTTTTTATTTGAATACATGTATTTTCAGTGGTTTCATGATTTTTGTTTTGGCAAATTTATTACTGTGACAACTTTTTGTAGTATGAAGTTTTTTAATGAACAAAAGAAGTTCAATATTGAAAATACGGAAAGCCCCAAAAAGTTTCCTTGCCGTCGGATTTGGCTTACAATTTCGATTAATTTGGATTTGAGTGCTTCTTTTGCAATGATTAGTTTTTGGACTTTTTTTTGTTTTAACTGCTTCTGGTGAGAAGTTACTTCTTGAATTGTACATGCAGCCTTCCTAAATTCTCCACATTTATTCTACATTGGTAATTTTGTATTTTGGCATGATTCATTTTATATTTTAATTTTTACGTTGATTAAATATTACCATAAATCTCTAAAGATCTTCATTCTGATGCGGAGGTAACTCTTAGCTTAGTTTTGGACTCCTGCTTATTTATGTTGTGATGCTTGTGCTTATTAAATTTCATTGTATTTTTAACCGGGTTTCCAACATTTTGATTTCGAGCACTGTTGACGAGTTGTCATTCAACATGATGGCCAACTGATATTGGTATTTTGTGATACACTGCATCTAATATGTTTGTTGTTTGTATTTTTAACCAGTGATTTGAGTGTATCGTGCAATAAAGTATTCTTCTTCTATACTTCATCTGTGGTAGGTTGTTTGGTAAATTATATACCTATTTGATATTACAAAGGGTTAAGTAATACTTCTGTGTTATGGGTTTCTGTCTCAGTTGTTTGTTTTTTATTTTTTGATTTATTTTTATTTTATTCCGACATTGGTCTTTTCGTGCAACTGCATAGATGGGGTGTCTTTTATTTAAATATTTTCACTGGTTTCATGATTTTTGTTTGGCAAAATTACTGTGACATTTTTTCTGTAGTTTTTTAATGAATAGAAATAACTTCCGGATAGAAGATCAATATCTAAGTATTACAGTCACGGTTTGAGGTGAAGTTATGTTCAGTGACCTAACCAAACATTTATTTTAATATCAAATAAAATTGAAGTAATTTCAATTTCAGTTGCAGTATCCAAGGCGCATCCTTATACCATAATAAGAAATTCATGAATTAATCCGTGCAATTCTAGTTTTTGTCATATAGATGCTCATTTTTAGGAGGAAATTCATAAATAATGTCTAAATTTCTGCATCTAAGTAGAAGAGTATCAGTAAAGGGTTACAGTTATTTGTTTTGGCAGACGAGTCAAGGTATAATAAATATTATGAATATTGTTTACTGTTTTGACTGCTACTCTCATCAGAATTAAAAATATGACAATGTACTTCCTTATCACATAGGAGAATACAGCACTCCTATTAAAATATTGCCGAGGCAAAATTTAGAAAAGAGAAAATATAATTTAATTTTGGTTGCAAGAGACTGCCTGCAATTGGGAATTTTGAGTCAAAATTAAATAATTATGCTCTAGCAATACACCTGCTACTGTTAATTATTCTACATTGCAGTATTGTCAAAGAAGGTACATGGGTATGGTCAGTTTTCAGCATAGACCTACTTAAACTTAGGGCCACATGTCCAGATACTATTTTTATGAGAACCTTGTACATCTAAAGGAACTTTTGTTGATAGTTTTAAGTATTGTCATGGCTTAAAATAAATTTCCCAAAAACATACAACTAAAATCTACGGATGTTTTGCAGCAGCACACAATAAATAAACACTCGGAATTTTCCGTATCATCTATACATTTAAATGAAAGGACCACATTTTGTGTGTCGTTTCTCTTCCTTCCAGGATGAATTAATCATTTTACCTCTGTGTCCTTAAGGTACCATGCATAGTCACATTTGTCATCCCCGCTTATAATTATTTCGTTTGGGCTACTTTGGGAGAAAAACGAAAATAAAGGCGTCCGGATATTGTTTCCGTCATCGGATGGATTTTTAACTTGCACAACATTTCCGGTCCATAATTTGCATGGTTGGTATATTTACAAAAAACCCTATATTCCAAACTTAAAAGCATGCAATGTTTTGGGTACATGACATACAAATACCGGTAGCAAACATTCTTTCGGTCCCTGGAAGCGACAAAATTACTATTTTTGGGCACCCCTGGAAAAGTACTTTCGGTTAACGTACAAGAATGTACAAACTTCGTTTGGGTACAAACTGTACGAACTTTTGTTTTTGTTAACAGTTCACATATACACCTTTCGGTGCATGCTCCCAAAACATAAAAAGGCTTTTGCAACATAAACAGATTGGGAAAGATGCTCATTAATAGGTATTATCCCTTTTTGAAAAAAATTTTTTTTCCACCCTTCCGTTGTTTTGCATAAAACTTCTTAGCGCGCTGTTCAAAAACAAGCTACCGCGATCGTTTAAAACGTGGTCTTTTCTTCTCTTACAACAATATTAAAGATAAAATGAACAGTCCTTATTCTTTAAGTCATGGTAGAAATTAGGAAAAAAGTTACTTTCACTTATGCCACATCCCTTTTAGTTCTAGGGCCCTTTCCCGCCAATAGAAGTAACGAAGTATATAGGAAAGATTTTGTTTCACTTCTTCCACAAAGGCCATTTAATTTTTATGCTCCAGTCAAAAGATAACAGTCTATTAATCATAAAGTTTTACTCTGTGGATAAGATATATGGAAATTTTATGTTTTTAGTCTTAGTCAAGGTTTCGGGTGGGGGGGGGGGGGTGGTAGAAAAAGATTTTTGACCCGGTTGTTCGTCCCAAAAAAAACTGGCCAGCATCCAGAGTGAAAAAAAAATTCTGGCCAATGGCCGCGTAGCGGTCGAATAAAATTTTCTGGCCCGCATAAAATCATACCCCCCGCCCGAAAACCAAATGGTCCGTGCCTTAACAAAACAAAATACCCACAAAATGCATAAAGGATGAGTTGGTATTTAGCCTTTTGTAGCGGGTTTGCCTGGCCTTCTCTTTTTCGAAATGAGCGAAACGGATCTTTTATACATGCATGTAGTGTGACATTCTTCACACGCGTCACCCACTGTGGTCCTTGGCCAGGCGTGACATATTATGATCTGACAAACCCCCCCCCTCCCCACAAAAGACTTCCCTATCCGCCACCCTGGGTTCGCGCTGGTTCAGCTCTGTAGGTCCAGCCCAGGAGACCACTCCGGTGCCTAGCTTTTAGTAGAAAAACAATACTTCTATTTTTCATTATATATTGTAAGGTCACAATTCCAAGCTATCAAATAAAGTTCATAAACAATCTCTACAATGAAATAACATTAAATGCACCAACTCTCGCAATTTTTACAAAATTTTCATTATCTAACTGACTCTGTCTCCTTATTATTCAACCCCTTTAAACCAAGGCGAACGTTACCCCTTGCACATGTTATTATCCAAAATATTTTTACACTATGTCCAGCAGCGGGCGACTTGCCTAGTTTAAATTAAATCGACTGGTTTTTGTTACATTTTTTTTTGGGGGGGGGGCATTTTGCAGATTCCGTAGTGGTGTGGAAGGTCGTAAAGGGACCTGTTGAAGTTTAAATTAAACTGTCATTTGGAGGATGGCTGTCTCATTGACAATCATGCCACATCTCTTTTTTATATGGTTGTTTATGTATCTTCTGGTCTTTTCTCTCGTCTAATTGTTAACCTTTTCGTACATTTGTTTATCTTGGAGATTTGATGACGGAACTTGTAATTTTCCGCCATGTTGTTAATGTAGCAAGCTCCACACACGTAGTTCCATATAACACCACCTCCGGGAGAGTATTAGTAATCTACAAACGAAGTTTGCTTTACAACAAATAAAGTTAGACACACATCAGATGCAAAGTTTTTATTTTACAAGTTATAAATATGCGTTAAGTCCGTGTTCCGAATGTTTTCTAGTAACTCTTTCCTACAAAAAAGTAATGTAAAAATTACATTGATTAAAAAAATACATTTGTCGTTAACAAGTTTTTATTTTGTTCTTTTTTTGTTTTTATGCAGTGTCCCACCTAAAAACCATGCAAATTCCCTGTGCTACATCCTATAAAAAGCTACACTTTATTTATTTATTTTTTCATATCGTTTCTAGGTATAAGCCATGGAATATAAATGCACCCAATAATGATATACAAACTGCTTGGCCATAGGAGATTTTCAAAGGTTTACTGTGAAATATGATCTAACATCTGTTGGAATTTTCACAGAGCAATCTAAAAACAACAGTTTTTTCATGACAAAATTCCAAAAATGCAAAAGAATTTACTTTTTCAAATATTTCAAATAACTCAACGTGTGTGGAAAGCAATTGCGCTTTTGTTGAACTTTTATATATATCTGATAGATAAATTCTATTAGTATGAGAACATACCAAATTTATCTATATAAGCATCATAAATGAAATTGCGTTAATGGACAGTGAAATCCAGGTTTGACAATATTGCCTGTTTTGGTTTCGAAAAATAGTTTAAACAACACCAACAATAAAAAATGGTTGTAAGATAAAATAAATCGCTAATGAAAGGTACGCAATGACAATAAGTATAACTTGATTTAAATAATCCAATAAAAATTAAAGAAAACACGTTTTATTTTGTTACATGTTTCAACCCATTTATATTGTCTATATAAATTAAAACGAAAGTCTCATTCTTGATTGATTTATTGATTGATTGATTGTTGGTTGCTTAACGTCCAGTTTCAAATATTTCATGCATATTCAGGACGAGAACAAGTTTAGCAATTATCAATATCGAAAAAGGGGCGAGATTGGACATTTTTTACTGCCAATGCAGTGATGGGTAGGGACGGAAAATTTAGCCGTTTGTAGCGGCATTATCCTACTCTTTTCCGAAAACCACAAAAGGGGTCTTTTACGTGCAAGGAGCGTGGCACTCTCCAAATACGCCACCCAATATGGTCCACGGCCAGGCTTTCCGTATTATAACCTGGCAGCCCCCCACGAGATGGCCTCCCCAGTCCGCCAACTAGGGTTCGCGCTGGGTCAGCTCTGTGGGTCGAGTCCTGGAGACCGCTCCGGTGCCCAATTTTTG
>JAULBM010067639.1:0-10148 GCA_032357055.1 Geukensia granosissima | reverse complement strand
ATCAAGATAGTATTTTTTTGTTGCTTGTTCTCTTCGAGGTAGTCTTTAAATTCTTTCAAAAAAAGATCGGCTTTTTCTTTGATGTTTAGTAAGAAATCATCTAACTCTTGAGTTTTCTCTATCCGGTTTTTATCCGCTTCCTCAAACTTATCTAGGTAGTCCGACAAAGTTTTTTGATAGGGTTCGATAAACTCTTGGGTCTCTTTATACCGACTCTCCTGATCCTTAATCAACTGTTTTTCCAACTCGATTAATTTATTCTTTATCTGCTGTTCTTCTTGCTCAAAAGCATCTTCTACCTTTTGACTTATTTTCTCATGATGTTCTTGGTATTTCTTTTCTAACTCTCGAAAGTGATTCATCAAAGTAACACTTTTTTCTTCCTTGTTTTGCTCTAAGTAATCTTTAAATTCTTTTAGGAAAACATCTGCATTTTTCTTAGCATTGTTTAAGAACATATCCAACTCTTGAGTTTTCTCAACCCTTCTCTTATCCGCTTCCTCTACCTTACTTAAATAATCCGATAGGGACTTTTCATAAGACTCCATGAACTCTTTCTTTTTATTTTCAAAGATTTCCCATTCCGGAGTGCCTCTAAAATCATCAATGATAGTTGGCATCACTGCATTAATTTCCTCTTTAATCTTTTGGTTGACACTGCTAACTAATTGATCGAAATTCTGACTCATGTCCTCTTTAATGGACTCTTGCTCAACTTTGAGTTCTTCAATATTTTTCTTAGCATCCTGATAGGTGTTCAGTAACACCACTTGGTTCCTTTTAAAAATATCGCTCTGATTTTTTTTCTGTTCATCAAGGAAAGCAGAAAGGTTGTTCATTTGGAAGGTGACCATCCTCTTGGTCTCGGTGATAAAATTAAACAGGTCTTCTAATTCTTTATCTTTAAGACTATTTTTAGATTCGGTTTGTTTAATGGTTTCGTATAAACGATTTAAATTTTCTTCATCAATTTTATATTCATTGACTAGGTTTTTATAATCTTTATCAAGGTTGCCAAATTGTTTTCGAAGTATTTCTTGATAGCTAGTCATACTATCCTTGATGCTAGAAAAGTTATGATCGATCTCATCAACGATTTGACTTTCTTTTTCGGATAACTCTCCATCCCATTTCTCAATTCGTTCTTTAAGATAATGATATTTATCCTCCAAACTATCGATGATACTTTTTTGATAATCATCTATCTTACCTTTAAAACTTTCTAGGATATCGTCAGACAGCTTCGACACCCGGTTCTTAGTACTTTCTTGATACTCGACAATCTCTTTTTCCCACTCCCTGTATTTATCCGATAGTTGGTTGTACTTTTCTTCTTCTTGTTTAAAATTAGCTTGCAGACTAACCACCTGATGTTCCGCTTCTTTTTTAATGTCTTTAATTTCTTCTTGAAGATAATTTTTTTCTTCTTCAATTAATTGATCGATATTATTTTTTAAGTCCGCTTCAATATCTTGATACTCTTCTTTTATCTTAAGGATATTCAATTTATTTTGATTGATCATCTCATGATAACTTCTTTCCGTCTCATTACCAAACTCTAAGATTTGTTTTTCAACTAAATCCCTCTTCTCCTTGATGAGTTGGGCAAAGTGCTCCTCTAAGTTCTGATAAGATTCTTCTAATTGTTTTTTCTGATCAGCCAGGGCTTGCGATATGGTGTCCTCGGCATTCTTGACTTTCTCATCAAGGTAGAATAGATTTTCTTGCTTGGCTAATAAATCTTTTTCTAAGTTATTGATTTGTTCAGTGTATTCTTGAATCTTATCATTACTGTCACTAAACGACTGTTGAACTTCTTTTTGAAAAGAAGCAAATTTCTCAACCGTTTTATTAAACTCCGGTAGCAATGCTAATTTTTTTTCAAACTCTGTAAAAGAAATATGGAGATTGTCTTTTAAACGATTAAATCGCTTCAGGTCATGTTCTAAGACAATTTGGGTATCTTTAAAATCCCTCAAATTTTCTTGAAATTTAGTATGGAGTTCTTTTTCTCGATCGCTGATATATTGATTGATTTTTTCAATCTTAAAAAAAGAAATCTGCGATTTGACATAATTATAAATAACCAAAGATAAAATAATGGTATAAACAACCAGTAAGATGATAATTTCAATTAAAGACATTAAAATTAGTTAGCCATATAATTGTACTATAGACTAACTAAATAGAAGCTAAATCTGTCGCTTTTTTTGCTAGTATTCCCTATTTTACCTATGAAATACTTAACTTTATAATATAAAAGTTTTGCAAAAACTATTTATTAACAGTATTTGAAACCGTATTTAATTTAGCTTTTTTTAAGCTAGCTTTGCTATAAGTTACTTGTCCATCTTTCGCTGTAAAATTAACTAAGTCACCCGATTTAATCTTCTTCAAAATGATATCCTCTGAAAGGGTATCTGTAATCGTGCTTTGAATAATCCTTCGTAGTGGACGAGCTCCATATTGTTTGTGATCGATCTGGCTAATCATGTATCTTTTGACCTCATCATCCAGCTTCACTACGATCTTTTTAGACTTCAATAAATCTTGTAATTCATTTATGAAGAGATCGATAATGGAGAATAACATTTTTTCATTAAGGGGCTCGAAAACAATAATCTCATCCAATCGATTAATAAACTCTGGAGAGAAGTTTTTCTTCACTTCTTGCATGGTCTCTTTTTTAAGAAGTTGATAATCGCTATCCTTTCCTAAACCTTGCTTAAAACCAAATGACACTTTAGTACTCAACTCTTTGGTTCCCAAGTTGGAAGTCATGATGATCACTGTATTACTAAAGTTCACTTTATTACCGAGATGATCAGAGAGTTTTCCATCTTCTAAGATTTGTAAAAAGATATTAAAAATATCTGGATGAGCTTTTTCAATTTCATCAAACAAAATCACCGAATAAGGCCGTTGCTTAACGATGGTGGTCAATTCCCCACCTTCTTGATAACCGACATAACCGGGAGGAGATCCAATCAAACGAGATACCGAATGTTTTTCCATGAATTCCGACATATCGATTTTAACCAAGGCATCTTTGGTACCAAAAATAAATTCGGCTAAACACTTAGCCAATTCCGACTTCCCTACCCCAGTAGGCCCTAGGAAGATATAAGAAGCCATCGGACGTAATGGAGATTTTAATCCTGCCCGTGAACAACGATAGGCCTTCGATAAAGCACCAATGGCATTTTTTTGACCCATGATCTTTTTAGATAGCTCTTCCTCCATACGGATAATCCGTTTAGATTCTTCCTTCTCTAATTTGTTAACCGGAATCTGGGTGATGTTTTTAATAACCACACCAATGTCTTCGGGAGTGATTTCAACTTTTTTATTCTTTTTCTCCGTCTCCCATTTTTTAATCTGTTTTTCTAACTCGACTTTTTTCTTCTTAACCTGATCCCTCAACAGAGCAGCTTTCTCATAGTCTTGTTCTTTAACGACTTCTTTTTTCTGATTACTTAGCTCTTCGATCTCGGCTAAACTTTCTTTAACAAAGTTAGGAAGATTAGAATTCTTCAACCTTACCTTAGCTCCCGCTTCATCAAGGACATCGATCGCGGAGTCGGGAAGGAATTTGTTGCTTAAATATCGCTTGGAATAATTAACCGCTGCTTCAAGGGTTTCCTTAGGATAAAGGACATTATGAAAATCCTCATAACGATGCTTAAGCCCAGTTAAGATATTAATCGTGGTAGGAATATTCGGCTCATTGATATCAATTTTTTGAAATCTCCTAGAGAGGGCACTATCCTTTTCAATATAACGGCGATACTCTGCTGAAGTCGTTGCTCCAATACATTGAAGTTCCGAACGACTAAGGGCGGGTTTCATGATGTTAGACGCATCCATGCTCCCTTCGGCTCCCCCCGTACCAATGATGGTATGAACCTCATCGATGAATAAAATAATATTTTTACTCTTTTTAATTTCTTGCATGATGTTTTTGATTCTCTCTTCAAACTCACCACGATATTTAGTTCCGGAAATACAGGCAGCTAAATCCAAACTCACCACTCGTTTATCGAGGAGTAAGTCCGGCACTTCTTTAGAAACAATCCGATTAGCTAACCCTTCAACAATTGCCGACTTGCCCACTCCGGGCTCTCCTACCAAGATAGGATTATTCTTGCTCCTCCTAGAGAGGATTTGAATCATCCGCTCAATCTCTTTATCCCTTTCGATAACCGGATCGAGAAGATCGTTCTCGGCTAGTTCGGTTAAATCTTTTGAAAAATTATTAACGGTTGGAGTTAGATGTTTAGTCGATTTTTTATCACTACTAACTTCCTTTTTCTCACTGATTTCTTTATAAGGACCTTTATAGGTATCGAAACCAAGTATTTCAACGATTTGTCTTTTAAGTTCTTCTAAAGTGACATCGTATTCATAGAGGAGTTGGGAAACCATTCCGTTTTCTTCTCGAAAAATACCTAGGAATAAATGCTCTACTCCGATGTAATAATGATTAAGGGATTGAGATTCCTCAAAACTATAGCGAAGGATTTTTTCAATCCTTTCTGATGGCTGAATTTCACCCATCTTTAATAAAGGAGTGCCTACTTTGAGTTGATTTTCAATCTGATAAATGATTTTTTCAATATTGACTTCTAATTCTTCTAATACCTTAAAAGGTATTCCTTTTTTTTCCCTGAGCAAACTTAAGAAAACATGTTCTGGTTCAACTTTGTCTGAACCCAATTTCCTAGCTTCTTCTTGAGCATAACGATTGATAATCCTTTGTGCTCTGGCTGTTAATCCGCTCCTATTGTTCATAAAATGTCCTTATTTCTCTGATTTAACTCTATTTTTATATCGGCTTATTCCAAGGTAATAATTATTTTGTAATTACTTCCCTCACCTATTAATTTAACATTATTTCATTAAATTTAATAGATAAAAAAAAAATTTCAAGTTTTTTAAAAAATAATTATTTATCCAAACAATAATTCAAATAATAATTAGGATTATTGTTCAAAATCGTTGATTGAAAAATCTGCTCTTTGCCACCAATATTGGGGGATTTTTTTGCCTTTTTCTGGATAATCACCTTTTATGACAAGGTGTTTTTCATAGGCGAGATAACCTTTTAAAACAACCGAATTAGTGGGAGTTTCAACGATTTTTATTTCCTCACAGATTAATTGGGAATCTTGTAGATTAAGGAATGCCTGCAGCTTTGACATCAAACAAGAACACATGATCTCGGTAGTTGGATCACCGGGAGTGACGACCAATCGAGGTAATTTTTCTGGTTCGTGCTTCTTAAAAAAATCGATTAGGGGATCGCGATGAGAAACTTGCAGGGCATGATCTAAATGATTATCGATGAACTGATGCCAAGTTTTTTTCACCTTCTCAAAAATTTCCACCATATTGACTTGGTGATCCATGATGACTTCATCTTTTTTGGTGATTTTAACTTGAACAAATTCATTATGCCCATGCGGAACAGAACATTTCTCGGATGCTCCCGAAATTAATCGGTGAGCCATGGAAAACCTTCTTTTGAATACTAGGCTAAAACTCATTGTTTATTTTATAATAACTAAAAATAGTCTAAATTACAAGTCTTTTTTTAAAAATTAAAAATAATTTTTTTTTAGACTTCTTTAAAGACTAAAACAACCTAATCACAAAACAAACGATTAGGTGATGATTAGAAGTTAATTAGAAATAAGTAATTAAGAAATAAATAATTAGAAGAAAAAATGCAGGAAAAGTTTAATTAGCGAACTTGACCATTATTAAGTAGTCGCTCCATTTCTCGTTGAGCTTCTCGAAGTCCTTGTTTAGCTGCCGCTTGATACCACTTCAATGCCCTATCAACATTTTGTTTGACACCTTTACCAGTAGCATAAAACTCTCCCATCTTATACTGTGCTTTGGGATAGTCTAGTTGCGCTGACCTAAGATAAAAATCGGCAGCTTTATTCAAATCGATATCAACAGCAAGCCCCTGCTCATAAAGGATGCCCAAACCATACAAGGCATAAGAGTCGTTTTGCTCGGCAGCGCGGTTCCACCAATTTAAACTTTTAACATAATCCTTTTCTACCCCACGACCATAGTAATACATTCCACCTAAATTATATTGTGCCGAAGCATAACCGTCTTGAGCTGCTTGTAAATACCAACTGACTGCTTGCGAAAAATCTTGTTCCACTCCAAAACCATTCTCATACATGATACCTATTTTATATTTAGAAAGGGTGTCTCCACTACGGGCTAATTGTGAATACCATTTAAAAGCAATGATGAAATTTTGTTTCACCCCATTGCCTCTTTCATACATGTTAGCCAATTGCCATTGGGCATATCGATCACCTTGTAAAGCCGCTTGCTCATACCACCAAGCTGCCTGTAGATAATCCTGCCTAACTCCTTTACCTTCCATGTAGTATTCCGCTACTACTAATTGGGCTTTGATTAATCCAACTTCAGCCGCTTTTAAAAAATAATTGAATGCCCTAGTAAGGTCTTGAAGGGTGATGACACCCTTTTCATAAATTAAAGCTAAATTAAAAGTTGCATAGGGGTTGCCTAATTGAGAGGCCTTCTCATACCAACCAATCGCCTCTCCTTGACTTTCTTGACCAAATCGGCTTTTCTCATACATCACCCCAAGGTTGAACATGGCTTTATCGTATTGACGATCGGCTGCAGCTAAATACCACTTTCCAGCCGTATAATAATTCCTCTCCACTCCAAAACCATTTTCATACATCACCCCAAGGTTGAAACTAGCCGAGACACTTCCCTGTTCAGCCGCCCTCGTCCACAGTTTGACCGCTTGCTCATCGTTTTCTAAAACTCCTAATCCTTGATCATAGAGAACTCCTAGGTTAACCAATGCTGGAGCAAAATTGGCTCGGGCAGCTTTCTCATACCATTTAAAGGCCTCATCAAAACTTTGATCAATGCCAACCCCTTTTTCATATAGGAGCCCCACCTTATATTGTGCGGGGGGATAACCACTATCCGCAGCTTTAATCCACCAATTTCCAGCGGTAAGGAATTCTTGTTCTACTCCTCGACCATTGGCATAGAGATTACCTAAATTATATTGGGCTAGTTTATTTCCTTGCGATGCTGACCTTTCGTACCATTTAAAGGCCTCTCGATAATCCTGCTTAACTCCCTTTCCATTCTCATACATGAAGCCAAGGTTGTTTTGAGCATAGGCATACCCTTGTTCGGAAGCTTTGAAAAACCATTCCGCAGCTACCCTTAAATCCGGCTTAATCCCATAACCATTGGCATAAGCAATCCCTAATAAATATTGAGCAAGGTAATCGTCATTTTCAGACATGACTTTTAATTGGGGAACCGTTTCAATAAAACCAGAGGCGGCTAACTGTTCATTATTGACCACTCCCCGACCCCATAAGAGCATGAGACTATATAAGAACTTATTCCTAGGATCTTCTGGAGCTTGATTAATAATTTTTAAAGCTAGCTCATAATTTCCTTGTTGATAGGCAGTCAATCCTTCCTCTACGGTTTGAGAGAAAAGAGCACTCCATAAGCAAGCAATAATGATTATAGAAAGGAAAAATTTCTTAGTTGAATAAATCATATAAATTTCTTTAATACCTTGCCAGTTTCTATTATAACAAAATATAGTCTTTTTTTCAAGAAAATCTCTATCTTATTATCTAGCTTTTTTCAAAAAAGTTAACCAATTTAAGCAATAATCGAAAAAACTAAAAATCTTTTAAAGTGAATTTTAAGAAGCTTAATAAACTATTATAAGGAAAAATACAGTAAAATAAGGGAATTTTAAGGTATTTCACCAATAATTGCTTAATTCTCCACCGCATAAATCTTGTATTCCCTGATTAAAACTTTGGTGAAAGGATGAATCGTCCTAACCTCGCCTAAAAAGGTGAAATTTCGACCGGCTACTTTTTCGGCATGGGCTAGGTATCCTTCGCATTCGGATGGTTTGCAGATGAAACCTAATGGCTTTGTTTTTAGTTCTTCCTCGCTTATCCACGGATTCCTTTCCGAACGGAAAAAGGTGTAGGGTTTGGGATGAGATGCCATATAAAGGGTCATCGGGGAAACATCCATCCGATCGTTACCAATCATAATCTCTATCGGTCGGTGGTTCTCCTGAAAAAGATGCTCTACCTGATTGCCGGTATCATCCCATCCGATGTTCCATTCGATTAAGTTGGGGATGTTCTTTTTCAAAACTGGGAGGTAATAAGAAAGATTGAACTTCAACTCCAAGATGATGACCACCACAAAAAAAATGCTGATGAAAATACTAATCGAATTCAAAACCAAGCGGAGATTCTTTTTCAAAAAAAAATCAAAGAAATGTGAGACTAATAAAAAGGGGAAGAAAAAACTCATCAGCCACCACTGGGGGTCACCCCGCCCACTTTTTAAAATGGAGACTGAAAACAAAACGATGCTTGGGACAAAAAAGAACACGGAGAACCAAAAGGTGGGATCCTGCTTTCGTAATACATTCCAAGTGGTTTTTCTGAAAAAAAGTGTGATTAGTAATATTACATTGATGGGGCCGTACATTACTACTGAAGCGAAGAACATATCGTTAAGCAGAAAATCCCAATTCCAAGCCCAAGTGTCCCCGAAACCGCGATTTAAATGGTTTTTCAGATAAAAGAAATCGGTGGTTAAATTGGCATAGATGACGGGGGAGAAAATCAGCAAGGAAATGACCGGAAGGGCATAGAGTTGCCACGATTTAAGGAAAACCCGTAAATTCGGGGTTAGGACAATCCACGCATAGAAGGCGATGTAATAAAAAATCGAGATGTATTTAGACATCATGGCAATGCCCAAACTAATGCCTAGCCACAATAAATAATTGGGATTACGGGAAAGGTAGAATTTCGCCATGATGTAGAAGGAAATCGCACAAACTAAAACCATCAGCGGATTGACTGAGATGGTGGTACCGAAGCTAACGAAGTAAGGGGAAGACAAGAGGAAAAACAGATAGAGGAAGGCAATTTTAATCGACCTGGTAAAATGATAAGCCCCTAGGTAAGCAAACCAAAAGGAAACAGCCACCGTCAAAACGGAAATGATTTTTAACATCAAAACCGGGCCGAGATTTAGGAAATCAAACAGAAAATTAAAAAACCCCAAATAGATGGCGATGAAGGGGGGATGGAGGTAATAAGCGGGAGCAATCGGATAGAGCCCCCAAGTCCAATGATCAATCGCATCGGGATGCAGGGAGAAATTGCCCAGGGTGAAGGAGAGAAGCACAACGATATATGCCAACAAAGAAAATAAAGCCAATTTATGCAGGGAGAGAAAATTCTTCATGGTGAATAATCTAATGATTATAGCATATTTTGGGTGGGGTTATGTTGGGGTTTTGGGGATAACAAAATCTATTTATTGAATAGACAAATGGCTATTATTAGCCACTTGTTAAGTTCCCCTTTCATTGCTTTTATGATATACTAAAAATAAAAAGAGGTGTAAAATGATTGAAAAATATTACCCTATAGAAATCATCCCGTATGTTTGGAAATTTCTAGTTGTTTTATTTGTTTGTGGTGCTTATTGGTTAGGTGAAATAGAAATAAAATATTTTAAAGATAGCGAGAAAGAGAATAGAAAAAGAGAGGTAGACAGGTATAACGATAAGACAGGAGAGTGAATTTCAAAAGGATGTTAAAAATTTCTTATCTAAATTAAGGGTTTATCATTTTGTAATGAAGAGTGGTTATCCGAGAGAAATATCGTTATAGTTCCCCTCCCATTCCTTTCATGATATAAAAAATAAATTATGTGTTTTGGAGAGAAAAAGATAGAATAAAAGATAATTAAACTAACTGAGAGAGCTAATGAAGATTTGGACTTAACATAAGAATAAATATAGAAGATGAAAAAATGAAACTTAAATTAAACTTACCTATTTATTATAAAGAGTATAACAAAAATTTTGATTGTTTTAAGGATGTAATGCGGTCTATTCGTAATTATATTATTTTTAAATATGGGTCATTACAAAATTGCTGTAATTATATAAATTCTTTGGATGATAAGTATAGAGGTTTTAAAACTAATAAACTATCCGTTAATATGTTTTCTATCTGTTTTACTGGAAAAAATCGACTAGCACTAGAGTTTATTTTATC
>JAULBM010067629.1:0-10148 GCA_032357055.1 Geukensia granosissima | reverse complement strand
TGTTGGCCATGGTCTTGTCTGTCCTCGACTTAACGATTTCTGTCTGCCCCTTTGGTATCTTCGAATTCCATGTACTATAATAATAATTCTAAATAATTTCTCTGTTTGTTAATATTACATACACGTTTCAGTTGATTGTTGTCTCACAATTCTTTTTATTTTGTCTACAACTAAAGGACGATTGGTCTCAATCATGATGGAACAAAATTTGTAGAACCATTTAATATCGCTAATCCTTTTCATAATTACTAGCAATTCATCAATTTTTTCTACCCTATTTCTGGCTGTCCTAATTCGTTCGTGCTCGTCCATACTAATCAAATGCCATTCCAATAAAACGTCTAATAAGATATGTGGTTCTAACTGTGATCTTAGATATTCCTGAACACGAAAACTGGTAAAGTCCTCAACTGTAAGGCCAGAGCATTGTTGTATAACAGTATTAGGAAGTTTCTTATGTTCAGAAGCTGAAAATGGAAAGTAAAATAATACCGGTTTCATTCTTGTACCAAAACGTAGATCTTGCTTGCATTGTGAAGGGTTGCTTGGGGAAAGCATAAATGCACCTGCCATGAACAAAGTTTAAGTCGTCTGCTGTAGAGCAGGGCGACACGTTGGGGACCCTGTCTTCATCTTGAGTCGTTCACATTTAATCCCCTACTCCTCTTATATATTTGAATTTTGACGACCATATTTTACTTCGAAATGTCAGTTTCTTTTTAAACAAAACAATGGGGTAATCATTCCTAATCTGCTACTCCTCCTTAAGCCATCAAATATATTTCAACCAAACCTACACATAATATTCAGAAGCAAGTTTAAGATTGCACTATCTCCTGTTTTTCAATCACGAATGCTCTATGTTTCTGTCGTAGTGTAAAGTGAAATTTGGCAGGCGGCACACGTCTTCCGAAGAACACCCTATACACAGCCTTATGTTTTACCTAATGTAAATGACTGCGACTAATATACACATGACTGCAAATAATTTAAAACATTTCTACCAACCACAGTTGGTCGATGTGAGATTTATATGGAAACTGAAACTGTTTGGTTGTTTCTGGTGGAAAAAAATAATGACAATATGCAAAATTCGATGACACGAACACATTTTTACTTCCTTCGCTTTGTAAACATTGTGACCTTTAAATTATATGTCAGACAAATATCACAAGAAAAGTTAAGAAAGATAAATTAATACATTATTTTTTCGCCAATTTCTAAGTAAGAAATTCTTCATTTGAAAAATTGTTCGGTCTATACCACGTTTTAAATCATTTTTGCGATATATGAAATTAACAAATGACTTTTCCACTTGAGCGTTTCTATAATTATTGTATTATATTTTTATTACCGCCGAAGGTTAATCATCGGTTTTAACTACGTTCTTCCTCTGAGTTTAGTTTTAAAAGGCTATTTGTTATCGTTTTAAGATTTCTTTGTTGTCTTAGTAATATCCTTTTAAATGTTAATCATATATTTGTATGGCACAATGTTGACAATCCCTTCGTCTGGACTTGTTCTTATATTTAAAAGTAAGTCACAGATCATGAACTACTTTACCTTCCAGAGCACCTGCTTCCGGTCTTTTTATAGGATCCATGTTGACTTTTCTTTAGTGTTTTGAGGGTTTTTGTTCCTTTTTTCTCCCGTTTCGTTTATTTTTGCTTTGAAATTTTTTGTCGTTTTTCGCCTGCCCATTTTGTTTTTCTGAATTCTTTTCACATTAAGTTTGCTGTATGAAATTCTTTAGGATTATTTCATGACATATTTCTGCGGCAACAGATTAAATTCGAAAAAACACTTAAATTGGAATAGGTTTAATATTGAGCGGACCTTAAATTAAACACAAAAATAAAAGGGAAACAAACAAACTTGGTCTCTATGAACTCCTCTCCTAGGAGGAGAAGCAAATACACCAGTTAATTAAATTGGGGCAACGCTATGAAAGGTGTTCAATGAATAACTGTAAGGCTGTTAAAATTTAACTTTAAATACCAATTACGTCTTAATTGAACCCTGGTTTTGTAGGGTTTCTGTTACTCCAGCTTTAGTTTTCATTTTAGTGTTGTGTGTTCTATGTTTGTCTTTTTTGGCCATGATATTGTATGTCTTCCGACTTAACGATTTCTGTCTGCCCCTTTAGTATCTAGGAAGTCCTTTGAACACGACTTTTTTGTCCATTGGTAGCTTTTGACAAATGTCTGACCATTTTTGTATTGAAACAAAAGAATATAATCATTTAAGCACAAAAACATTTGCCTTAACGAAGGAATTCGATAGGAATTCAAAAAAGTATCTAAATGTAGACCATATAAAAGTTTAAAACGTAATACCTTCTAAGAATTGAGTTTCAATATAACTTTTGTCGATGCAGTATGTAATAAATCTCTCTATTGAAGGTTCATCTTGTTGCATTAATAATTTGAGAACATCATCGATTTTGTCATTGTCTCTTGCCACCATAACTTTCACTACTGCATCCCTTGGAAGAAACTGTTCAAGCATCGTATTGTTAATATCATCTATCTGAGCTTGAAGTTGCCTTTTTATATATGTATACGAAGACCGTAGAAAATTACTCATTTGACCTACGAATATAAACAAGATAATATATGATATTAAACCATTTCTGAGAACATTTGATGCAAGCCATAAAATATGAAATTATGAACGAGATGCTTAAGATGCTGACCTGTATTCTTCATTTGAAACTAAGACATGAAAGTAAGTGTGTTACATTTTCTGTTTTGAAAGGAACATAATATCTTTCTAAGAGAAAATTGAGAAATGTATTCAGTCAGAACTTACTTTATTCATGGTGAGAAAACAAATGTACTACCCTTTACAACCGTGCTGTCATAAACTTTTGGAAAGTCATGATGGATTAAATGTCAAATGTATTAATAGCTGTGTAAGTGAGAGATAACTGTATTACTATACGTACCAACAAAAACAGTTTCAATGTTCTGTTTACAATCTCAAATATGTACCACTTGTGGATAAGTTTGTAAAACGGAACTGTGAGTTTCAATGGTTTATTTTGAAATTTATTTGCTTTATATATAATGTATCCATAAAATGTTGGATGTGATTTCCCGTTATATAAAATTCTACATGTTCAGCCATATTTTTGTTATTGATCTTTGAATCGGTTATAAAAGAAAGTGAAAGTCTTAAGAAGCTTGTGATAGACCATTTATTCATTCCAATCAATTTGGAAAACATTTCAATTGCAATTTCGATAATTTTCATTTAATGGCGATATTGGAGTGCACTGGAACCAGTTCATATATGCTGCTCTTCTTTTTCGAAGTGTCCCAGTTTTCTGCTATTCGGTGCAATACACATGAAATATATATAGATTTCACAACCAGTTGGAACAGTATAAGATTCATTTAATTACAAAACGAGCCTATGACGAATTAATTATTATTTTGAAATAAAATAACGAGAGTTTATAAGCAATAAACAGCTCCCACGAGTTGTGAGCCTTTTTCTGTTATGCTTATTTTTTTTGTATGGCCTATTTTTGTTGGAATGTACGCGAAGAATAAACGAGAATCCCACAGAACGAGACTTTGCTAGAATGGCCAGTAGAAATCATAGAAAAGTCCAATCAAATGCGAGTATCTTCTTTATCACACAGTTATTTATTTGAAGTTTCAGTTCATGAAAAAACGGATTATATATCTGAATCATAAGACAAATATATTTATAAAAGGGTGGTACATTGAGGGTCCTTTGCACGGACGTAGGAGAAATAAAATGTCATTTCGCGAGGAACGAAAAATTCCAACTTGGTATGCACGTTGCATTTTGATTCGTTTACAAGAAACCTGAGACCATGCATACCGACAACACGATAAATAAAAAAAACGGCAAACACGTTGCCCGAAGTAACCCTTTACCACCTCAAATACCATTTAATTTACAACTTAAGTCTATATTTTAAAACTAATGAAAAAGTTTGAAAAAATACAAAAAAGGGAAAAAATATCTATATTAAAATTTGTTTGAAGTGGACAGAAACATGCCTAAAACAATATTAAGATGTTATAAGATGCAAAGTTTAATGAATAATCTAAAGAATGGAAATAACTTATAAAATGTTCTTGAAATTGACAAAAATTTTGTTAAATTGATTAAAAATTTTAAATCACAGATTAGTGTAAATGTGATTGTTACAAAATAGACAGAAGTAAAGAATAATATCGTGAAATATAAAACTTTATTGAAGAAAATGTCATTTACTAATCAAGCATTTTCTGTCTCAGAGTATAAATAGGCCCAAAATAATGAAGTTCTTGGCCTGATTTTATTTGTAATGAAATTATAAGATTCAGCTCAATCGTTACTTTTTACTCTATTGTTAAATTATACAATTTGAAATTTAATTCTGGAAGTAATCTTAGTGATTTGAGAAAGTCCAATAAAAACAGAGGTTTTTCACTCCGAAATTGCATTGCGAACTTGTTCAGTTTTACTTTAAATAATAGATAAATTATTCATTGTGATTATATATTATCAAAACATCAGTTTGGTTTCAGCGAAAACCATAGAGCGACTGATAATTTTTACTTAAGACACGCTTACTACAAAAAATATCTATAAAAGAAGAATAGAGTTAATGCATGGTTTGTAGACTTACGCATAATATTCTATACAGTCTGGCATAATAGGCATTGATATAAACTTTTGAAACATTATGTTGGTATAAAATCGTTTGTAAAATTAAAGACATGTACAATTTAAATCAGTCTTCTGTAAAGATAGGTAAGACACCCTAGCGTTTTCCCAGTCGAAGATTGACGCAGGGAGATAGTTAAGCCACCCATTTTTTTTTTTTTAAATGACTTGCATTTTTTTTTTTTTAATGGTGTGACCCCCCCCCCCCCCCTCCTTGCAGCGGAATATCTAGTTTGAGCTTTGAAGGTGATGTTGTAACTTTTCCCAACTATCACACTGAATAACAAAATGCCAAAATTAATTCTAAAAATATTGTTTAATCGGCAGCTAAATACCAATACAAATAAAACAAAAATAATGACTTTTCATAGATCACCATTATAATTCCATTCCACAACATTATTTTTGTACCATAAATCCCTGATAGAATTTGCTGAATATAACTTTGTATGAATAGTTGTTTTAAGAACTATTTATTCCAGAACCTACTGAAAAAACGATTTGCGAATTTTTAACAATTGCCCGTTGATCTTTAATAGATTATTTGACAATCTGAGCAAACCAGTTATAAGTTAAAATTCTAAAATTGGGTATATTGGTAACCAGTTGTCATTCATGAATAAAGGTCTTGATGCTGACATGTGGTTGTCAAAACGAGGCACAAATACAAGGGTAAGCACCTCCCTGGTGAACTTTTCGCCAGTAAGGTTGCCGCTGGTTGTTACCAAATATAGCTTGCAATCATGCAAAACACAGCCCCATACCATAACAGAACCTCCATCGAAAGGCGTTGATGGAACAATGTTTTTAGGAGTTTAAGCTGCGTTACAATGCCTCCAAAAACGGGTGATTACACGTTTGAGGTCGATACTTTTGTTGTATCTCATATTAAGTTTTAATTAAATATGTTATTGGTTTCCAGTATCGATCTCAAGTGTTAAATCCATTTCAACCGTTTTTATAATGTGTTTTTCTTGTTGTTTTGTCACAACACTGTCCCACGTTAGGGGGAGGGTTGAGCGCTAACCAACTGGTTTAACCCCTCCACCTACTAATGTGCCTGACCCAATCCAGGAATCAGCAGTCCAGTGGTTGTTGTTGATTTATTAGACATTTATTGTTATATGCTCACCATTAGTTTAGGTCTATTGTCGTGTTTTATGTATAGTTTCACATTTTTTTGTTTCGGGGCCTTTTATGGCTTCCGTTATGGTATGGACTCTGGTTCATTATTGAAGGCCATAATGGGACCTGTAGAAGTTTAAATTCTACTGTCATTTGATGGTTGGCTGTCTTATGGACAATCATGCCACATCTCCTATTTTTATATGTCACATTACACTATTTTAAAAAAATTTTATATGGCAAGGAATATTTTGAAGGTGGCCTAAAAATGTTGAATTTAAAATTTCATGACAGTAACATGGATTAGAAGATTAATAAATTATAATAAAATAAATAATAATAAACTGAAGGAAATAATAAAATCATTTGACATTAATAGAAACAGGAATTAAAAAAATGAAACATTGTCATAAAAATTCTTCAAATCCTTTATGGAAAGATGTTCTCAATGTCTGGATTGAAATTCTAATCCATAAAAACAGTTAACAATGGACAGATAATCTCACGTAACCATTTTAGTACAGTAGTGACATAAAAATTGAGGGAAATAGTATTTAGTTGCCTCCACAGTAACTCATCAGTAACTACTGTATAAACACCATGTCTGACTTTACAATATGTTTATTTTAGTTATGAAGAGTTAGGTGATGTAAACCTGACTATAACGACTGTTTGGTTAGGTCTGACCTCTCCAGTTTATGTATGGCAGAATGATGGGCGACCGGCAGAGTGGATGCTGTGGGATAACAAGGACTATCCTTCATTCTGGAAGGTAAAGTTTTTATATTACAGTCAAACTTGCTTTTGTGGTCACTTTTATTTAACACTAATTGAATATAAAGACCACCTTTTTCATTCCCTATTGTTTAAAAATTGAAACTACTTGGCCAAATAGATAATATTTGACAGGAAACATGTATGGGAGATCCTTTGTAAAGTTAAACAACATTCGTAGCCACTGTTGGTCATTGAATGTTTGTTTTTGATTAGAACAATGTCAGGTGAACAACAGGCTGACTTCTGAGCTTCTTTTATTTAGCTGTCTCCTCAAATTAAAGGAAAATCTTAAAATTTATGTAAATTTATTAATTTTAGCTTCACTGCCAAATCAATACCCTGTTACTTAGGTCTGCTATATAAAAATTATAAGCTACCAGGTACATAAAACATTGTATTTTATCAGAATAAATAGTTTTTCTTTGAAATTATTTTCAGTGGGGAGGTCAAGTAGACTTAATGACTAAAGGAGGTACATGGATTGTTGACTTTCCGGTTGGAAACACAGTTAAGGCAAGGACAGCTTGTGAGATATATGACTACAGTATCAGATATATGGGTATGTCATTTCTTATATATTGGAAGTGAACAAAGAACAAAATACAACAATATTTAAAAGAAATAATATGGAATATATGCCAGAAAGAAACAATCTTCATCTATTCTGGGTTGGGTTCTGCATAATTTCTAGTTAAGATGTTGCCTTTGTTGTGTGTAATATGTTTGTCTTTAATTTCTTTTTTGTTGGCCACAATCTTTCTATTTAACAATTTGTCACTGCCTTTTTGGTATCTTGAATTCTTTTTAAGAGGTGTTCTGGTATAGCTTATATTTACATGGTTGAAGTCTCCCCACACCTTCAAGAAGAGTAAAATGCCACTTCTTGAGAAATGTTTTAAACCCCCCCCCCCTTTTCCCATAAAAAAAAAATTCTGCTTTTGCCTGTATATTTTCATAAATGAACCAAACATTTAATGAAAAAAAATCTACAACCACAATTCCTGACATGGGACATGCACATGAGACACATGGTAGGGTTTAATTAGTTTAGTAGGATCCCAACCCTCCCCCAACGTTGGTCAAAGAAAAAATCAAAGAAAGCAAGGCAGTAACAGATGAACTAAGAAATATCAAACAGAAATTCACCCAATCTGACTAGAGAGTACCTAAATTGTGATAAATATACTCAACAAAATATACATGCAAAAAGATTGATTGATTCATTGACAGTTGCTTAACATTCACTGGTAAATATTTCATGCATATTCAGGATGAGAGCAGGTATTCAAACAAGAATTCATAAAAGGGGAGACCTGGGGAATTTTATAGCTACCGAAAGCCTAATTGGGGCTGCTTGTGTAGGGGCGGTAAATTTTGACTAAGCAACTGGCCACCCGTAGCCACTCATTACAACCTGTTGCAAAGGGGTCTTTAACATGCTTAAACCGTGGCATTATTCCAACACAGGACTGACTGTTTTATGTCACCTTTGAATGAGGTTGGTTGAGAATGTATACATCCCAGTCAACCAACGGATGTCCCTTAAGGAGGCGTTTTAAACCTGGATGAAAACTGAGAAGCCTATTGCTTTACCCCAGCTACTCTTGTGGTGGTTAAGTATTTATCCTGCCCATCCAACAAAAGCCACAAAGTCACGTTTCTATAATCCACTACTCCTCCTAAACCACTCTACAGAATTCAACCAAATATACACATAATCTTCAGCAGCAAGTCTAGTATTGCACAGTCTATTTATATCTATTTTATTTTCTTTCCAAATCAATATTTAATTTTTGAGGAGATTAAATGCAATCATAGAGTTTTAAGATTTCAAAATATAGTTATTTTCACTGTTGTAAATTTCCCAGAAGACTCTCAGATCTGTTGTTTTTTTTTTTTGGAAAAGCAACTTACATTCCTTTATCTTATCATTCATGGTTAAAAATATACTCAATATAAGCTAAAAGAAACTCATTCTTTTAACTTAAAGATTTTGAGTCAGTAAGTAACAGTGTTGCTTTTTATTTAGAAATTTATTCAAAAATCTATTAATAATCATAATTAAAATGATTTGGTTTTGTATTTCAGGCTCATCATTACAAACAGATTACAAAAAGACAGGACATCAGGCTGTTGTTACAAAGTATGGTCAGATGAACACCACCAACTTCTTTGGTTTTAACTGCTTAATTGAACCAGACAAATGTCTAGGCGGTTTTACTTTAATGTTCTGGTTTTTTGTCAACAATACAAATCAAAATGCAATTCTTGTGAGCACAGGAGACTGTGCCTTTAAACAAGATGTGTTAACTGCCGGTCTTTGTATCTTCTATAGATCATCTAGTCAAAGTCTGGCAGTCAATCATGTGACAAATAATGAAGTTTTACATGCAGAATTAAATGTTAATTCACAGACCTGGACACATTTGTTACTTCACTTTGACAGAAATGAATCAGTACACTTGTATGTAAATGGAATTTTCTATAGCACTTTGTCTAGCAGTACATATTTACAGATAGTTAGTTTGATTCCCAGTGAGATCAATCTGTATGAAAACGATTTGGACCTACAGCTGCAGAACATAAGTTTCATAGCAGCAGCTCCAGACCATACCTTACTTAACCAAATTAGAGGTTTGTATTTACTTGTATAAATATAAAAAGACAAGGTGTGGGAGGAATGCCACATCAATTGATTCAAGCAATCAAAAGAACTCAATAACTACAGGAAGACAAAATTACTGTCTGTAAACCTTACTCAGTAGAATGACTTCTTTGAATTTTCAAACCATTATCTTAAGAAATATTTTAATAATTTTTTGTCAAGAAGTAGATCCCAATTAGTTGTCCTATAAAATATAAAAATAAAAGTACTGCCCTCACCAGATACTTTTCATGCACATAAAAACCGTTTTAGGTGGGGAATTTTCCATTATAATTTTTTCGCCTTCTTAAATACTAAATGAAATGAAATTGACAATTGACTTGTATGAATTGTTGCATTGAGATGAAAAGGAAATTTTGCAATTACATTTTCAGTGTTATGTTACATTATGGGCATTCTACAGAGGTTTTTGTAAAACCCTGCAAAGAGAGTTATCTCCCTTAAACATTTTAAACCTAATACAACCTTTTCTTTTGCTCCAGGTTCATTTACCATTGAAAAGAATATTAAAATGAAATAGATTCTGTTAAGTGTTATGACTTGTCAAGATACATTGATTGATTGATTGATTCTTGTTTAAAGTCCAGTGGCAAATATTTCATGCATATGTCAAGATACATCTTTTTGCAGAATTTTAATGAGATTAAAAAATGATAACACCTTTTACTTTTGAAAAAGGCATTCCATGATGTGAGGTTCACAGACCGTAGATCACTGTGACCCGAATTTTATGCCTTAATGTCTAGTGACTTAAGTTTACATTTGAAACCTATATGAACTAATGTAAGAGAAATAGAAGCCTATAGACATACCTTAGGTAAAATATAAAAATAGGAGATGTGGCATGATTGTCCATGAGACAGCCACCCACCAAGTGACAGTAGAATTTTAA
>JAULBM010067628.1:2500-19879 GCA_032357055.1 Geukensia granosissima | reverse complement strand
GATCTGTCGTCCATCTACTTCCTGTTTGCCGAGCGGGGGCATCTGTGTCCACCAGGACACGTTTTACCTCTGTTTCAAATAATATGTCCACACAAAAACATTGCAAAGATACTTTATCTAAACATTCATACTTGATAGACCTTTAATTGTTCAAAGTTTGGTTGTGATGATTTTGTGCGATTTTATCAAAATTAACAAAATTGTATCAAATTTTATGTCAAAGCAAAACATTTAGGAGTATTTTTACAATTAAAGCAATTTCTATGTGCTATACGACCATTGTTCAACCAATTAAACTAAAAACAACGTTACCCTGTTGGATTTTTTTAATAGGAATTTTTCTATACAAACCATGTAAAATGATATATATAAGACACTTTTTATTTTTCATCTGAATTCTTGGGCCAAAAATGCAGCTAAATCACTCTTTTAATTTGTTCTTTATCTCAGCTAATTCCAAGTGCAGATAATCCATGGGGGGAGCAAGTGTATTTTTAGAAAGTAGTGCTCCCAGCTTGTCTGTATATACTGGTATTAGACTTCTGATAAGCTATTTCCACTTTGCTCTGGTGTCAGCAAAATAGCCTTGGTTCTGTGCTCTCAGTAGTTTTATCAATTACTTTTAAATATTCAATGAAAAGCAGTGTCATTTGCAGAACTCCATTGACTTTCCTAGTAATATGAATCCCTAACTTTGCTGTTTTACAATGATTTTTTAACAAAAGTAATTCTGCAAAACATGTATCATCAATAATAAGAAAGATTTTTACTTTTGATAGGATACAGACAAACAGACACCGTTACATTATGGTGAGTTATTGTGATAACATATTCATGTATGAGTGTATAATCTTAAAAATTTGCAGTTTAAAGCAGTTCTTAACTTTACACATTGAAGCAGTTAAAGAAAAAATGTGTCATATATGTAATGCAGATAAAAAGAGTGATAAGTTTAAATAAGGTCTCACTAACTAGTTGCGATGTTACCATTCAAATTTCAGAATGATGGCCTGAACATATAGGTGTAGAGTTTTCAGTAAAGTTTATATCATTTCAATGCCTGGAAAGTTCTGATTATAGCAGTAATGCACAAATGGAACTATGTTCATTTACTTTTTTTCACAAAATTAGCCAGAAAAAAATGCACCATTTTCACCACATATTCACCATTTTGTTTACATTTACATTACTCATAAGGCAATGTGATATCCTACACACTACCAATTTAAGTTAAATATATTGGAAAAATATGCATTCTCAGCTTTCATATAAGCATTTTCGTGTCTTTTAACACTACAAATAAGTTTTCTACTACTCTTGTGCCATTTTACCCAGAAGTGGTTAGTGAGACCTTAATTTTTTCTGTCAGTGGAATTGTGTAAGAACTCCTTCAGGAAATTTTTTATTTGGTCACATCTTCTGATAATTTTGAATCTGGTTTTTTTTTGTTATGTAAAACTGTTATATTGACTGTAGCTTATTTATTTTTTTTATGTCCCTTTTAAGGGGGTACCCAATTCCTAAGGGAAATAACTCGGAAAACTCATCAAAATGCTTTAATCAGGTATCATTTTATATTAAAATAAATGCATCTTGGTGATCAAAATTTTGATGATGAAATTACTATATATCTATTGAAATAATTCCAGAGAAATGGGTGGTTCAAATTTCTTGAAATTTTCATATTTTCCTTCTTTCATCAAAGTTAATGTCTAAACTAAATATAAAGAAAATTAAATGAGTGGAATTTATTTTTGTGATGGTGTTGGGTACCCCCTTAAACTTGTTCAGTATTTTCAGCTGTGAGTTGTGAACATCCAGAAGTTGTAAAAGTATTGTTATCCAGGGGAGCAGATAAGACCTGTAGAGATGACGATGGACATACACCTTTAGAAATAGAGACTTCAGCAGAAATAAAAACTTTACTTCAGACAGAAACTACATGAAAATATGTGTTGTTCTTTAACTACTGATCATGATTTTGTGCAGTCAAATACTGTAGCATAAATCTCACATGTCTGTTCTATTGATTTGACTTATTGTAATTATAAATTGCTGCTTAGTGTCTGAAGTTGTTAACTTCAGTTATTTATTAAGCATTATAAGTGTATTTACTTTTTTCTAATTTTTGTGCAGTTTTCATACATCAAAACAAGTTATAAAAAATTATTGTCCAAGTCAGGAATTGTGGTCATATGTTTGTCTTTGTGTTTAATTTTTGGTACATGTGCATTTTTGATAATATTCAAGTTAGAGCAGTTTTATTTAACTTATACACAATTTTTTATTTAGGGCCATTAAGAGCTTTTCACAAGAAGTGGTATTCCACCCTTGCTGAAGGCCTTGTGGAGACCTCTAGATTTGTAAATTCCCTCTGCTTTCTCAGTGTTGGAGTGTAGTCTTTCTGTCAATTCCCTCTGCTTTCTCATTGTTGGAGTGTAGTCTATCTGTCATTTACCACATATCTTTTCATTTTCATAGTTTCAACACCATGTAAAGTTTTGCGGACCTTGATTGGCATGCTACTAATCAGCTGGGGTTTCAGACATCATTAACATGGAACTGTCCAAATCTGGGCATGTAGTTGTCTCCCAGTATAAACAATGTCAAAAGTCACTATGGCAATTTGCCATAGCAAACATGTTTGAGTCTCCAGTATGATATTTTGGCATGTTTGAGTCTCCAGTACAACATTTTTGGGTGAAATAAAGGCAGCAATGCCATTTTTTATTAGGACAAAAAATCTAAAAGATTATACCCTCTTGGTTTTTAATTCATTTTCTGTGTTTTCTGTTTTCTGAAACAACCTGCATGGACAGTAGTGATCAGTTAGGTGTGGCCTTTAATTGTGTTCACAGCACTGTTTTAAGCATTATGCATTAACTGCATTTTCAACTTATAAACACAGAAAACTTGAACTTAAATATTATTACTAATTTTTGTAATAGATTTTTTGATTTAAGTTTTGTTTTTTTTTTTATAAAGTTTTTGAAACTTTAATTTTTTTAAAATCTTTTGAATTACTACAATCTGTCTAGAAGTACATGATAATTGACTAAATGAAACTTTATATAGTTTTGATATTGCTATTACATTATTTATATTGTGCTTTATTAAATTTATATACTGTTGTGTTTTGACAAAAATATGTATTTAACTTGTATTCTTTGTAAAGTTTTATCTTGAAGTTCTTGAAACTTCAAAAACCTTTTGTATCTTTTCAAACTTTCACATGATCTTCAGAATAATCAAAACTAACATACTGACATTTTAAGCTTACCTGGTCAAAAAAACCATGAAGGCTGAAGTCATCATGTGGCATCTGTCATATGACAATCTGTTAACTTTTAAATTTTAATCTTTTTTAGATATTTATACCCCCAGCAAATTTTTGTATATAGTCATCCCCCCGCCTGTCCTCATCCCTTGTAAGTGCATTGCCAAAACTGTTTTTATGGATTTCAGTGAAAACTTACCTGAACATTAGACACAATGTGTATGATTTTCACATAGGAAGGATAATTTATCTTAGCCCATTCAGGGGAAATATATCCTTTCGGACTGGGTGTATTCTGTGAGTTTTGTTCATAGCATGTCTGTTTTTTTTTGTCCCTATCAGAAGTCAAATTTAGCCACCATGAAAGATTTGTGAAGATTTTTAAAAAATCCTCTCTTTTGAAACTGTTTGCTAAATGAAGTGATACTTTAAAGGAAGCATCTAAACAAGGTTTTAATAAAATATTTGCAATTTGTTTTAGTCTTGCATCAAACTTTGTCATCATAGGAAAATCCTGTTTCCAAATAACTGTTTTGTTTTTCTGAAACTACTGAGTCAAATGAACCCAAATTGATGTTCTGCATTAACAGGATGTCATTTTTTTGCTGAATTTGTTATGATTGAAAAAAAACTTTACAACCTTCTAAAATTCTTGTTTTCTATCAACTGATATAAATACTGTTAATATTTAAAGCCAAATTGAGCCAAACCTTGCTTTACAATCTTTGAAATCTGTTTTATCTTGATGAATTGATGGCTCCTTTACAAATTTTTACTGTTTACCTGTCATTGTAGCCCCAAGGTCATGAGACAGGTGAGAGACAGCTCAGACTAATAAGCAGCTAATTTCTAAAAGCACAATTTTAAAAATTTAAGTTCCTTAGCAAGTAAATGTTAACATTGCAATTTAAACTGTAGAGGAACAAAATATATTATTTTTGGAATGACATTATTGTAAAATTTACTAAAACCAATCTAATTAGTAATTTTGTGGGTAGGAGGTGATACCCATAGTTCAGATTGAATCTAGCAGATTTTTACTGCCTGAAAATCCATTGGCACTTTATCACATGGTTATCAACATTTTAAAGAATCCTTTCATGTAGGAATTGTTTGCCCTCAAGTGTAATATTACCTGTCAAAATCTATTTCAAAATCTTTTCCTCACAACCCTCTTTAGTCGGTTTTAACCCATCTTTTTTGGAATAGTATTCGGGTTGCACAAAACCAATATTATATATGTTTGCCTTGCTTTTGGCACACAAGATGGCTGTCTTTTTTGAAAAAGAAAAAAATATCAACTAATTCTTTAAAAATCTACTACTAAGCCAGTTACAACCAGACGTCAGTAAAACAGTTTATAGATTGTCGTAAGTCAAAATTATATCTTTCACCGACCAATCAAAAGGCAAACGCATCATACCCTATATAACATGGGAACCTATGGAAAATTAACTTTAAATATCCTTTCATAATTTTTTTGCCAACTGAAAACAAACTTAAATCAAGATGTCTTAATATATCCTTTACAATAATTTATAAGCAACTGACATACCAATATACCCCCCACAGTAAGCTTAACTTAGTTGAAGATGTGACTAATAGGAAATTAACACAAAAATGTCTTGTTTAAACATCTGAGCCAATAAGAACTAAAATTGTTGAATGGTCCTTAATTGGCCCTCTACCTTATTTATACTCAGCATCCCCACTGATCACAACAACCAGGATACACTTTGGCAAATTTACTTAAAAATTTCTCGTTTGAAACAGTCAGCTTGAACTGACCTCTTACAATGTATATTAGTAGAATCAGGTCAGGTGAGCAAATCAGGCTCCTGAGGCCTCATATTCCATATATGGAATAATTACATGAATATATCAATTAGACAAGTTGAAGTATTTTTGCTATGTTAAAAATTCAACAGGATTTTATTAGTAAATTCAAAGGGAGACAACTCCAAAATTTTGTAATTAATGCCTTGTATGATTATCCTGTCAACAAGGACTGCAAATTCCAATACAAATAGATTTTTTAAAATAATATCAGGTGTAACATTCCATTAATATTTGAAAAAATTATTTTTGATGCATTTCTTGTAACATCTGGAATTTGTCATATTATTAATAATTGATAATGTGACATTTGCTTGGTAGACTTCTTACATAAAAATCATATGTGTTTTTCCTGTTGTGATAAATAAACATGTAATGCAGTATAAGCAAAGCATTAAAATATAGTATAATATTGTTGTTTATAGCTTTCTTTACAAGTATTTTAAAATATTTTGAAAGGAAAAATCGTTTGAATTCATGATATTGAAAAATTTCAGCAAAATCCAACTTTTATGTCTTGGTTTAACTCAGCATGAGATCGAACCCACACTGGAGATAAGCATGCCATCTATTACATGGTTTGAATGGTAAAGATGTCAATAGTCCGAATCTACAACAGGTAAATGTGTGTGGTTGGTTGTGTCATTTTGTGCAATTAACATGTGGTAATTTTTATTGGTCAGTAAGCATCTAACAAAAACAGGTAATTTTCTTTGGAAACATTAAACGTAAAAAAAATTAGGATTATCTTTTTGAGAAATTATAATATTTAAAGAGTTGCCATCATGGTATAAAACAGGAATATTTAGGTTTCCAGCAGATGTTCGGCATTCAAATAGGCATTCATGGGCAAAAATGCAACAAATACTGCAAGCATTTTTTGAAGCATTTACCCATTTTTATACGACCGCAAAAATTTGTGGTCGTATAATGGTATGATGCTGGTGTTGTCGGCGTTGGCGTCTGTAGACGGGTTAGTTTCTGCACGATAACTTTTGTTCTAGATAACCAATCCTTTCAATATTTTGGGACTTTGATAATTGGTTTGAAATGAAGGTTGGTATTGATTTGGGGGGATCTAGCCCTACCCGTTATTTAGGAGGGGCCATAAGGGTTTTTTCTCTTATTTGAATGCAAGTTCTCAATTTCTTGTCCAATTTTGATGGGTTTTTTTTTCTTTGTATTCCCCTTGAAAAAGTCAACATTATAGGCCACAAGCCTCATGACCTATCTCTTAATGTTATTGAGATATGAGGGGTCCAAAAATGGCCACGCCCTAATTTTTGTAACTTTTTATTTCTCATCAGATTTTGATGGTTATTTTTTGCAAATGATTCCTTATGAAGGAGAAAAAACACTAATTCATTTCTTTAAGATTTTCAACTAAATTCGGGAATTTTGAAATTCATCTAGCCCTTTTACCTTAACTTTAACTAGGCAAAGACCATATATACAAAGATTTGTACATATCATGGCTATCATCACGCAAAAAATCATAATAGGTTTAAAGTCTTCTAGTGAAACACTGACTCCCATTCCTGGAAACCTTCGTTAGCGACACGTCGGTGGAACATGCCGCCATATCTCAAATCACTCCTACAACTGATCAAACCTGGGCTCATTTTATCCCAAAGCATCTATCTTTCAAATAAAATTTCACTTATTAAAATGGGTTTATTGTTCTTGAAAATACGGCCTACTGAATGGGACTATTTTTTGTATTTTTAGCACTATTTTTGCATGTGTTCCAACTTCCAGGGTGAATTAGTGTTTTGACACCTGGTATTGACCAGATGCGGAACAACTTGATGCTAGCCGATTGTATAATTAAAGATATACATTCAAAACAGTAGATATATACCTCAACCCAAAACCTTCATTAAACTGTATACATTTGTATGTAAACGTTTGTGTTAAGAGAATAAGAATACAGATATTCCATTTGCAATTATGGTAACATGAGGATGAAACAATTTAATAAAATGATTGCACTGATTTGAGCTACATCACTTTGTAAAAACAAATTTGATTTCTTAGCTGTCTCGATATTTGTTCGAACTCACAAAATTTTGTACATTTTAGACACAGAGCCTAGCATGAAATATAGCGCTACAATTCACCTGGGTATAGACATATCTTTTACACAGTGTTTGTGTTCTGGGGCCACAGTTACAACGATTAACTTGGATGAACCCTGTGGATCTATAACTAGACATATAGATTCCAATAGCAGGTATTTGTAATTGCATATGTGTCTATAAATAGCTGACCACACCAGCACCATTGGTTGCTCAGAGTGAATTACAGATGCTAGATTAAACAAAATAATGAAATATAGATCTATAGATTTAATTAAGCAACATCATTGTTATTTGTAGCATAGAAACTATCTGACAAATATATCAGAGTATTGAGTCGTCCCTACTATATTCGAACTCAAAACATTTTGAAGCCTTGGGAAACACCAACTAGCATGACATAAATATGTTTTGCAGAAATTTGTTGCATTTAATAAAGTTATAAATCTCTGAAAACACGGAAAGGCATCGAAAATTATTACACTTAGTAGTTGACCATGTAGACGTGTGTGGCTTCCTTTTCGATTTGTTTTGATTTAAGTGCTAGTTTCATTTGTTTGGATCTTTAGAACAAAACTTAACAACAAAAAAGATGAGTTCCGATTTTCCGATTGTTAACTTCTAGCAACATTCCAGCCACACCTTCATAAGGAGTCTATATTTCTCAGTTGATATACTACTACTGGGCTTGTCTTTCATATCAGGATTTTATCAATAGAGTGTTGCTGCTGACGAGAAAGCTACTGAGCATATTGTTTCTCATGGAAAGATTAGAGTTATCACTCCGGAAGTTTTTCGGTCGCCGTCATGACTTGTTTGACTGGTACAATATATTCAATTGACAAATGACAATACACATTCCCCCTGTCGTGAATACAAATCCATTTCTATACCTGTTGTGACTAACATCGATTGTTACTATACATCGGCTATTTCTAGCAATTGTGTTTGTAAGTTTCGGGTTACTCAAGCTTTAGTTTTCAGAATAGTATTGTGTGTTCTATGTTTGTCTTTCGTTTCGTGTTGTTGGCCATGGTTTTGTCTGTCTTCCGACTTAACAATTTCTCTCTGCCCCTTTGGTATCTTCGAATTCCTTTTACAGAGGATAAATCGAAAATCGATAAAGTGTAACAATTTCGTTGTAAATTCTACTCTTAATATTATCTGACAAATAGATTTGTTAGTCGTTTACATCTGGGTTCAAACTCGCCAGAATTGTACACTTCAGACACAGTGCCTAGAATGATATGGCTAAAGCTTATTGTTGTAATTAAGTAACACAGTACAGGATATATGTACAACCAATATTCAGCTATAGAAACTTTTCTTTTGAAAAACGGGTTTAGCAGTGAGGAATGTTGTACCGCTATATGTCATGCTAAGTGATGTGTCCCATGTGTACAAATTAATTATAAGTTCGAACCCACGTGTTTGTTAAATGATTTTGAGGGTGGAAATTTACAACGACATTGTCTGATTAGCTTCATTTTATTACAAAATGCTACTTATCTTCAACATTCCCGCTCAACACACTTGGTACATTTTCCTTTTGACCTTTATTTTTTCATCTATATATAACAGCCAAAAAAGAGGTTGGAGCAATTCCCTCAGAAAATTGTTAACTTAGAGGGCAAATTTTCAAATTGTTACTCGACAAAAATAAATCATTCGATAAGTAAAACAACTTGTTTATAATAAAAATTTGCGATTTAAATGTTCCAGACAAAAAAAAATTAAAGCAAATGGACTTAAGGGCAATGTTTACATTTTTGAGGGACTTTTAGTGTTATTTCATGGGAATCCCCATTGATTAATTGACTGGATGATGCTTAACGTCCAGTGGCAAATATTCAATGCATATTCAGGACGAGAGCATATTAATGATGAGTGATGCTTTGTACTAGACCGACACGCTAAGCCGGATTTTTGACGTGTTACTTCACGAAAGCAACAGTCCGCAGGAAGACATTCCACTTTACCCAGACCCATTTTCTGACTCTGGGCGGACCAGTCTTTGCTATTACTAATACATGCTACGTGTTTAGCGGAGAAGCAGCAAATAGCAATTTTAATGTCTTCTGTTTAAACCGGCCGGGGTTCGAAACCCATGACCTTCCGCACTCGAGGCGAGCACGCTAACTATAACACCACCCAGGCGGTAGAAATCCCAATTGAAGGACCTTCATAACTAGAAAAAAAAATATGACTTTTTAGAAACCTAATTGTCTTATCTGTGTTTGTACAACACTTAAATTTGGTTGTTAAGGTCCTTCATACTGAAAAAAATATTATTTTTCAAAATACTTGGCTGTACTTTGATGTAACCTAAATAACTGTTTAAAGTCTTAATTCACAATAGTCCTGTGTGGTAAAGCGTGTTATACAGTTGTATTATGAAGATGTTTTTACTAACCAGTTCAAATCCTGCAGAAGATTACATTATTTTAATGTTAATATCTTTCTCTTTTTTACTACAGTGTTTGATTGTATTTTAAACTGAAAATGTCACACATAAGCTTAAATTTTTATATCATTACAAAACGTAATATCTTAATTATGCCCCTACCTACAAGTAAAGTATAAAACATAGGAGTTTTAGCATGATTGTCAATAAGACAGCCACTCACAAAATGACAGTAGAATTTAAACTTCTACAGTTCCCATTATGGCCTTCATCAATGAACCAGGAACTAAACCATAACAGAAGCTGCAGAAGGCCCCGAAACACAAAATGCAAAACTATACTTAAAACTCGACAATCGACCTAATCTAATGCAAAAATGGTGAACATATAACAATAAATGACTAATAAAACAATGACAACCACAACCACTGGACTACAGGTTCCTGGCTTATGACGGGGTTTAACCAGTTTGAGAGCTCTCAACCTTCCCCGTTTATTCTGTGGAATTAGAGATAAAACATAAAACAGATAGCCTTACACCACAACCCCATTGGAGCACTTAACTCAATAAGAGAGGATAGGCTCATAGGCCGTCCTGCCAGGAGGGATAATTTTACCACGGCTGGTCATAAACTTTCCGGTTTGCCTTTCGGGGGCCATGTGTCAGTCCTTTCCATGTTGTCGCAATATTGCCGAATTGACCAACGCAATAGTAGAGGAATGGCGAAGATTTCCACAAGACAGACTTGGTCGTCTGGTTCTTGGAATGAGGAGGCGGGTACGGGAACTTGAGAGAAATCGGGGTGGTTATACGCGTTATTAATTCAATTTGTGTGATAAGGCTGCTCCATATGTTGATTTAAAAGTTCTAAAATTCTTATGACCACTACGGTTTCTTAAATTGTGAAAAACTGATTTCTCGATAAAACTTTCTTCTGCATTCTGAAGTTGCCAAATTATCCCCCTTTTTGTTTTAAGAATTAACCAATCATACGACTTGCTAATTCACTCAAAATTCAAACTTATATTAAGCCTGTAATATAATACATAAAAGTGTCTTGGTATAAATTTAATTCTATTTCAATTTTTTACATAGGTGTAAAATTGGCGAAAGTTTTTGACTCAATCTTTTTACAAGAATGAGAAGCCGTTATCTGCTTGTTTATGGTTTGAAATAATGTTAGCATAAAAACAAACAAATAAAAAAACAGGATATGGAGTAAATTCTTGGGGTACAGCAACCTTTCCTCGTTTATAATGTTTAAATACCTAACATTGTTTCAAATGAAAAGAAAACGTTTTTATTGATTAACTTTCATCTTTGATTTAATTATTTTAAACATTTAAAATTTATGATTGACTTCTGTTTACGAGCAAATGTTACGTTCGGTTACATAAATATTAAACAATGATGGTTGATGTATTTTAATATTGGAATATTTATACCTTGAAGTAAGATTAAAATTGATAATGGACAATTACATTAAAGTAAAATTGCAATTACACCTACTTAAATATACAGCTTCAATAACCAGGGAGACGATATGTATAAGAACAAGGAGATGTGGTATTATTGTCGATGACTTAGCATATTAGTAATTTGAAAAAACAAACTTTTACAGGTTGCATTTTATAACTTTTATAATGGGCACATATCCAAAACCCCACTTAAAGCTGGGAATTCGATAATATTCAAATGTTACTTTTAAAGTCCATGCATAGTACGCAAACAACTACAAGAAAGGAAAGATATACCGAACTCGAAAGTAATATCAGAAAAGTGTCAGAAAAAATGAAACGAATGACATACAAGGTACACACAACATTACACTGAAAACTAAAGTTGAAGTAACACGAACTTTCAAACACCAGGATGATTTCAGGTGCTCCGGAATCGATGTTAATCACAACGAGTATAGGATTTGTATTCACGACATTTGGAAGATATCCACTGCCATTTGTGAAAGGAATAATTTTATCTTATGGATACCAACTTTTTTTATTTGGGATCAGTTTAATGAGGGGATTAAGAAGTGCAGGATAAATGCTGAAAAGTGTCAGTATCAAAAGAATCAAGGCGCGTAAATAGACTCAAATATCAAAAGAATTTGCCACACTTCAAAAATAATCACTAACGTTATATCCATATGATTAATTGTATGATTGAATTAAATAAGTTAGTTTGTGGTTGTAAAGAGGTCAGTCAAAAGATAAATAAACAAGATAAATTAGTTTATATAATAATGTGACATCCTTGACATCCTTGAAATAATTGTTATTGTTCCAACCGAGAAAGCCTCAAACAAAATTTTATTTGTTTGAAACAAAAACACGACCGTGGTTAAAAAACCTTGGCACAAATGACACATCTGGTAACCAAAAATACACTTACTACCTTTTCTAAAGAAGAGATCCTCAGGTCGATTCTGTCTTCGTTTGGTATTGACACCAAAGCATACCTAAATTTTCCATATTTATTTAACATTGGTAATTTTGTATTTTTTATCGTTATTCATTACCATTTTGTCAATTGATTACGTCGATTGTTGTGTTTTATGAACAGAAATATGTTAAAAAGTTATCAAAAGAAAATAAAGGGACTTGGGTAAGATATTGTGGCATTTAGATGTTAAACAAAGTAACCAGCAGCAACAGACAACAGTTACAAAAAAAAAGAGTTAACGAAAGAATCCATAGAAATCGGAACAGATAAAAAAATGTTATCTATCAGCAAAGTTTAAAAAACAAAGCAGGAAAAACAATTAGATATCAGTGCGCTCTTACAATCCATTTTCAAAGAAAAAATGATACGCGTTCTATGGCAAAACATTACCTCTGTCATTGGCATCGGCCAAACTATCCCTGATAAGGCTATGAGAAATTGCAGAAACCCAAAAATAATACCTGAACATAGCTTTCAAACAAAAAGGTCAGGAAAACAAAAAATATGGTCGAGAAACCATGGATCGTAAAGGATGACAAGGTCACGACAAACCTATATAAATAGATACCGCTAACAGATCACTACTGTCAACTCTAATCATCACGACAAACCTATATAAACCGCTAACAGATCACAACCGTCAACTCTAATCATCACGATATAATCCGCTAACAGATCACTACCGTCAACTCTAATCATCAAGATAAGCCGTTGAGGCTTGAAAATGTCCGAATACCTGGTGGAATAATAAATATAATTTGAAAAAGAACGCAATTTTATGGAAATGTTGATTGTTTTTTTCCAGAATATATTCGCGAGCCTTTCTTTTAAAGTCATTCTATTTTATCTTGCCCTGTACATCTCTTCCCCCACCAACCAACATGGAGTGGGGTATGCTGAATTTGGTACGACCAAAAATATCTTCAAGCCGAGAGATGCAAAAAAGTTGTTTTCATAGACAAGGTAGAATTGTTAAATTCCCTTATGATAATATTTTCTGCTTCTTCTGTAACCCCGTTAGGATTCAATCATATTTGCATTCTACGAAATCTCAAATAAAAATTGAATAAAAAACTTCGAACAATATACTTATTTTATATAAGTTCAACAGTTGTGTTTGCATTTGAAGTATAGGATAATTGTGGATCTCTCAATCGAAATAGACTTATAATATCTGCAGTCAGAAGCCAAAAGAATTGTAACTGGTTTGCCAATATTTTGTAATTAGCATATTTATATCAGGAAGTGGGGTAGCAAAGGCTTTCTGAGCGTCGACATCTTAGAACACTGCAGCTATTTTAGACAATTGTTTACTTTAATGCGCCACAGAAATATAGATATAACACCTTGTCCAATCAGAAATGGTAATGATATTATTGTTCTTTATTGTAATCTGTCATTTATCAATGACTCAAATATGTAATACACAGTCAAGCAGTGTAACTCGTGTTTCTGTGCTAGAGACAATCAATATCTGTAAATCTATGAAAAACAAATCAAAAAAGATTAATTGATTGATTGATTGTTGTTTAACGTCCAGTGGCAAATATTTCATGCATATATAAGGACAGAAACAAATTAGCAAACAATAAATCAATATGTAGACTGTAACAAAGGGACCGGTAAGGGAGGGACTTTTAGACTGCCTCTTGAAAAGTTGCGGACTGTGAATTTATACATCCCCCACAATCAGGGACGTCCCTTTTAGAGAACTAGTGCCTCAAGGATGGATATACCTAGTTCCTTTTCTTTCCCCGGCAAAACCTTTGAGAAGGGGAGTTCGAGTATTTATACATCCCGCTCGACTTAACGGACGCCCCTTCTTCAGGGGTTCTACCTGCAGGCGGAGAAACCGAACGACCTATTTCTATACCCCGGCCGCCCTCGGGGGTAAATCAAAAAAGAGAATAACAAAAATGATTCCTAATCATCATTTACATGGCCCAAGAAAATCACACAACTTTGTTTCCCATCTTTTTTTTAATTGTTAATAGCTAAGCCTTTAAATGAAATGATAGACAGATATTTTCCAGAATTATACAGAATGTGTATTAAGATATTAAATCCCATATAGTACATAACAATAAAAAATCGTATTTTTTCCCATGCGAGATCAGCTTTTGTTAAGGCGAAATACCATTTCCTACTTTTTTAATTGATTTAAATGACATACAATATGTCCTTGAAAGAGAACACTTGAGTGGTTCAGATTTAGAAAATAAGCTTTATATAATGTGTCAAGAAATACCAAGGGGATATTCGAGGAAAAGGGAAAATGTAAAAGTACTGACAAACTCCGGTGAACAACGAGGACAAGACCAAAACGACAAAAACACAACACTAAAAACTAAAAAACAACTGAAGAACATGGACCCCACCAAAAAACTGGGGGTAGACTCAGGTGCTCCGGAAGAGTAAGCGTACTCCTTTATCGGTGTTAATCTAATGTGGATATTAATAAAGATCTGCTTCAATACCTCAAATCCGAGTCTTTAATATGTATTACCCTTTATACCACGATTCCAGATTCACATCTGAAAGACCGTCTTCAGAAATTGATACATCAGTGTTTTGTTGAACATCTCGACCAAATATATTCCATCGAACTAGAAATTAAGGAAACCACAGAATAAAAAAAATCTGCGTCATATTGAGATTTGTTCCTCGAAATTGACCAAGAGGGAAAACTTGTTTCTAAGATTTAGGACAAACGGGATGACTTCAACTTTCCTATTGTAAATTTCCATATTTATATGGCAATATTTCTGCTTCCCTGCTAGTGTTTATGTTTCACAGTTGATTCGATACTCTTGTGTCTGTCCATGTATCAGGATTTTCTGAAGACAGCATTCAGGTTGTCGCAAAATTATTACAACAAGGATACATCAAATCAAGATTGAAATTGTCCATACTGAAATTTTATGGTTGCCATCACGAATTGGTTGATCCATATGGTATCAGTGTGTCTAAACTAGTTATGCACCTGTTACCGGTAATACAAAAACAAGTTGACCTCTTCCCGGATTGACGTTAACCCGGATTTAAGATTTAAGATTCCACTTTCAGTTGATTAAATATTTGAATGTCGCTAAACTTCCAGTGGCTAATATGTGATGCATATGCAGGGGGTGAGCAAAATAAATGAATTCTGAATACCTAGACTTACACATATAAATTGACATTATGGGCGTGTTAAGTACAAAAGAGAACAAAGAACAAGAGAGATGACCTCTGTTTCCTATCAAGATTTTATTGATAGAGGGTTGCAGCTGACAAGAAAACTAATGAGCCAAGGGTTTCTCAGTAAAAGATTATAGTCATCACTCTGGTAATTTTTCGGTCACCATCATGATTTGGTTGACCGGTACGACCTGTCCATTTCACAAATGACAATGTATATCGCCTCACTGTCGTGACTGCAAATCCGTTCTTAGCCCGGTTTTGACTAACATCGATTGTGATTATACACCGGCTTTGACAACTGAGTAACACGACGGGTGCCACTAGTGGAGCAGGTGTTGCTTACCCTTCCGAAACGCTTGAACTCATCCTGCTTTTTGTAAGGTTTTTAGTTTCAGTGTAGTGTTGTGTGCTCTTTGTTTGTCTTTCGTTTTATTTTTTGGACATGGTCTTGCCTGTCTTCTGATTTTTGTCTTCCTGATTTGGTATCTTCGAATTCCTTTTCTTATAAATGAATCCTACTTTGTACTAAACCGACACGTACGGTAAGCTAGCCCACGAAAGCAAAAGCACACAGTAAGAAATATCAGTTTACCCGTAAACATTTTTTGACCTTGGGTCGATGAGTGTTCGCTCTTTCTTGTAATTGTTGCTTGCTTTGCAGAAAAGAAACAAATAACAACCTAAATGTCTCTGGTTTGACCGGGCCTGCAATCTTACCCACAACATCCCGCATAAGAGTCGTGCACGCTAACCATGACATCACCGAGGCGGTTCGAACTTTCAATAGATGCTTGCTTAGATGTGGTGAGGTCTAAATAACTATTTTAATATCTTTCTATTTCCCTAACATACATTGTATTGGTACACGCAAAATCAAAGTATAAATTCGCGATTTTTAAATAAAGTACAAATCCATGAATAATGTTGGTCAAAATGGAATGATGTTTTGTGAATGCTTACGGATAAATATACGGAATTCGTTTTTCGTCTTCTTCTAAAGATTTATAACCTGCTTTTAGTTTTAATACCATAGTTATTCGTCCGTGTAAATCAAGTTAGTGAAGAAGGGGAGTAAGGTCTTTATTTCCAAGAATTTTTTCCGTTCGCCATATTAAGTGAGATTGATTGATTGTTTAACATGCAGTTGCAGATATTTCATTCATATTCTAGCGGTAATTTTCCCGTCGAGAGGAGTAATGAGATTTTATACCTCACGCTCAACCAACAGACGCCCCTGTAGGAAGGTTGTACTCCTGCCTGAGAAATCGGGTAACCCGGCTATATTCCGGGTAGTCGAGTATTTATATATATTTATATTTCTATACCCCGGCCAACATCGGGGGACTATGTAACTGATAATTGTTTTACATGCACATGTAAAACAATCGTAATAAATGGATAAAAAATATCAATATAAATTATATCAATTATTCCATTATTGCTATTTTGTTGATTGACAACTCGTCAGCAGTGCTGAAAGTCAAAATGTTGAAAATCGGCTAAAGTGGTGCTGAAGTACAAGGTCGGTAGATCTTGATGTCTCATGTGATTTTACTTATTGTCTGCATACTATGTAACGACTTCAAAAGTTAACTATTATGCAGTTGGATTTAAAAGTTTGTTTATATGTTGTGTTACACCACTTTCCCTGTTTAGGGAAGGGTTGAGCAGTCAGAAACATATCTAACTCTGACACCTACAAATTGACATACAAAGGCAAATCCGACGTTATGGAAAATTAATACTTTTCGAAGCCTTACCGAATGTCCATTGCTTAAGAGTTAAAACAAATGCATATCAATTCTTTAAAACAAAAGCGATTTTTTATAATAACAATGAATGCGAAGAATAACCAATTGGGGCGAAAACATTTAAGTGGCTAAGAGTCCTGACATGAGAAAGACGTATGCAATCCGAGGCGGGGTTACCCGAGTTTTGTTATTCCCTTTTTCTGTTTAGGCTGTACAAAATATCCCCGTTTGTTTATATCTGGAGAGACCTCATAAAACAACATAATATTACCTGTACCTTCAGTAAGGATGAATATCTGGAATAAATAGGGCTTTATTGCAAGTGTAAATATTTATATCATCTCTAGATTTAATCCTTCAATGTTTCATTAAGAACCACTTTTGGAACGAAAATTCATCTGAATTCA
>JAULBM010067607.1:0-10148 GCA_032357055.1 Geukensia granosissima | reverse complement strand
GGCGGAAGCCCGGAAGAAGGGGGCGGGAACCGGGAGTTAGGGGGTAGGGAACCGGGAGTTGCGGGGGAGGGAAGCGGGAGTGGAAAGGGTGGACATGAGGGCGGGGGCCCGGGAGAAGGGTCCAGGAAGCGGGAGTTGAGGGGGAGGGAAGCGGGAGACGAGGGGTAAGGAAGCGGGAATTGGAGACCCCCCTGTCCACCCCCTTTGATATGGACTCTGGTTCATTGTTGAAGGCCGTAATGGGACCTGTAGAAGTATAAATAATTCTCCTGTCATTTTGGTGAGTGTCTGTCTCATGGGCAATCATGCCATATCTCCTATTTTTATATTACCGTGGCACATGAACTAGTTTTTAAAGGGTTCGTATAACATCAACTTTAATTTTTGGTGTAGTGTTGTGTTGTATTATGTTTGTCTGTCGTTGCATTTACATGTTGTTCACGGTCTCGTCTGCCTTCTGAATTAATGATTTCTGTCTGCCCATTTCGTATGTTAATACGTTTTCTCAAATTTACCGAATCCTTTGAACCAGAGTGAACCAGTCATATACAAATTTGTGGTCAGGTATACATATTTTGATCATTAAGAAAAGGATTTTCATCAAATTACTTCAAATTTGGAAAATATAACTTGGTCATCATTGATCTAGCTCTGCTCTTCTGAAATAGGAATCTGACTCTAACAATGCCTCTTGTTTTGACTCATAACCAAAATAGAAATACCAGAGACTTTTGGTTCTTCGTGTATTGATAGGCTACCTATCACATACCCGAACCATCTTGAAAATGCGATTCTTATTCGAACTTTTTTTCCCATGTTTTTCACATGGCAGCCTGTTGGACACAGGATACAATGCTCCCAATCTGATCACATCGGCCATTTCCGTCATAAAAATCCGGTAAAGTGACTTAAAGTGACGGTAAAGGTATTATTTCCGAAGAATGACGGAAATATACGAGCGTGTTCCGATTGACAATGCTCCGACACCCTTCCCAATTACAATTTTAGTCCCTGTTCGTGTGTGGGTGTTTTAACTTGTTTTTATAACCCACGTTTAGATAAATTTCGATATTGACAAATAACAGTTTTTTTTATTGTCACATAAATGTGTTTACTTAATTTCTCAAATCTAATATGTTTTCAACACAAAAGATTTAAAAGAAGGGCTACACTTTTAATTGTACTTTAAATATATTCTTTTAAAAGTATTTAAACTTTGTGACTAATATAGTTTATTGTTTACTTAATGTAACAAATGAATAAATTTAGTCATAAAAATACAAAGGTTAAAACGAACTGTCCACTTCAAAATACCAGCATTTTAGGTTAGATAATAAAAGATTTTAAAAATTATAATAAAATTGATTGTCTCCGGCTACAGAGCCTATTTTAAACAAAGTAACTCCTCTTATTTTCAAGAGAGGTAGCCTCTGGCAGAGGCATGAAAGTCATGTTCTAGGCTTTAGTGCAGCAGAGACACGTCTTAAATTAAATTTGTAAATAGGTACACGTTTTCGATTTCACTTTTTATTTTGAATGGTTATCAATTTTTTAAAATTAAAATTTTTTTTAGAACTGAAGTATACTTGTACTCAGACGTTATGATTTTAATCAGACCTGATAAAAATATTTCTACAGAAATATTTCGTTTAAATTCTATTTTTACTGGTTATGCTTATTGTTTTGATATACATTTTAGTAAAAATCTAACTGGAAGATAATCACAAACCAAAACAATTTCCTACTGAAAAGTATGCATCCTCTTCAATTTAAGAACAGTTTAATTTTAGGTTACGAGTGTTCTCCATTTTGAACATTGCAGACAGCAACTGCATGCGAGTACTCTTTCGAGGTCGATACACGTGTTGTATCATGCAATACTTTTAATTGATTTGTTGTTGGTTTTCAGTTTGATCTCAAATGTTAAACCCATTTCAACCTATTTTCATCGTGTGTTTTTGTACTGTGTTGTCACACCACTGTCCCATGTAAGGAGGAAAGCTGAGCGCTAACACACTGTTTTAATCCCGCCGAATACTTCATGTGCATCTCCCAAGCCAGGAATCTGAAGTCAGTTAATTGTCGTTGTTTAAGTAGTCATTAATTGTTATTCCTTCACAATTTTTTCGATAGATTAGGTCGATTGTCGTGTTTTATGAATAGTTTAACATTTTTTTTTATTTTGGGGCATTTTGGTATGGATTTCTTTTCATTATTGAAGACCTAAGGGGACCTGTAGAAGTTTAATTTCGACTGTCATTTGGTGGATGGCTGTCCCATGGACAATCATGCCACATCTCCTGTTTTTATAAATTATATTATACAGAGATCGCTTCTAACCTTCATTTTGTTTGCTCACAAGCATTTTTGTAAAATGTTGGTTTGAAATTGTAATATCGAGCTGAGACAACAGTCTAAAAACGTGTAGACCTGAATCAACAGTGTGCAAATTTTCGATTCATAAGAATACAGACATGTAAACCTGATTCAGAAGCATACAAACATGTAGACATGATTCAACAGTGAACAAACATGTAGACGGATTAAACAGTGAACAAACGTGCAACCTGATTCGACAGAGTACAAACGTGCAAACTGATTCAACGGTGTACAAACGTGTGACATGATTCAACAGTGAACAAACGTGCAACCTGATTAAACAGTGAAATAACGTACAACCTGATTCAACAATGTACAAACGTTCAACCTGATTCAACAATGAACAAACGTACAACCTGATTCAACAGTGAACAAACGTGCAACCTGATTCAACAGTGTACAAACGTGCGACCTGATTCAACAGTGTACAAACATGCGACCCGATTTCACAATGAACAAACGGTCAACCTGATTCAACAGTGAACAAACGTGCAAACTGATTCAACAGTGTATAAACGTGTGACCCGATTCAACAGTGAACAAACGTGCAACCTGATTAAACAGTGAAATAACGTGCAACCTGATTCAACCATGTACAAACGTTCAACCTGATTCAACAGTGAACAAACGTACAACCTTATTCAACAGTGTACAAACGTGCGACCTGATTCAAAAGTGTACAAACGTGCAAACTGATTCAGAAGCCTACAAACACGTAGACATGAAGCAACAACACACAAACGTGTAGATATGATTCAATGGTTAATGAAGACCGGATTTAAAAGTGTCACTACAACCTAATACTAACAATTCAACACCTGGTACAGTGAGAGAAAAAAGTATACGGGGGAAAATTTCAATACTTATTTAAAGCCCTCGTTTTTTACATGTCAGGTCTTAGGATTTTCCTAAATTTTCTTCTCACCCCCCCCCCCCAAACTGACCTTTAGGATGACAGCATTTCAAATAATTGAGAAAAATTCAATTTGAGATGTTTTATGAAACGGAAGCCTAGATTTGGTTCACTTGAAGGTACATCTTTATGAATTCTTGTAACATTTAATGAATGTGCAAAATATGTGTACACATGTAAATATATTGAAGTAATATTTACACAATATGCCCCTTTTTTCTAGGGAACGAACGAACGAACATTTATCTCTAAGGGCTGGGGGTATGGTTTTTCACCAAATTATATTATGATGTCAAATACTATGAAAAAATTTCTGGACATGCAGGTAACAACCATAAAAATTTCTGAAGCCAGTTTCAGTTCCCCCCATATAGCGAAATTATAAATTTTGAAAAAAAATGCAACAAATCGCTGCTCAAAACTGAAAAAAATCTGTCTCGAGAAAAAACATAACCTCGGTCGTTCCTCTAGATAAACCTGTAAATCAAACAGTTTCCATGCGATCAGCAACTTGAGGCGAATTCGAGACCAATGCACAGACATTTAATATTGAAACAGATTTTGATTAAAGTGTCATAATGAAAGTATAAAATGGGACATAAAAACAAAATTAAAAATTGTAAAAGGTTTATCGATGGCTCTTCAAATTTTTTATTACAGCTTGAATGTGTGATTTATGGCCAGGATGGCATATATATTTTAAAATTAATTTATATAGATAGCATATATTTCAAAAATGCATTTACAATTTAATGTTAGGTGTAATTGAGATTTTAATACAACAGAAACATATTTATTTTATTCATAATTCAATTATAATACATTAATGGATGGAGAAATAATATTTAATGTGACATCCATATATAAATTTTAGCTTAATAATGTTATACGGTTTTCCCAGGTAGCATTAGTGTAATACTAGGGCAGTGAACAGAGAAGGCAAGGGAGACAGAGAACGGAAAAAGGAGATGAGGGACAGGAAAAGGGCATCTCCTGTCAACACCAACAATACTGATAATTAGGCCAAAAGTTGTGTTTTTCGTTGTTTTGCGTCCTCGTGCAAGAAGTTTTAAGCTTTTGATGAAAAAACAAACACTGAAAATAATTTGATGCATTGTAGTATAACGAACAATTATCTCAAAAGCCCCAAAACATAGCAGTATCGTTGATAAACTGTATGAAAATATAACGACCTCATATATAAACAGACAATGCAGGCTGTATACATGAAATATATAAACAATTCAAGCTATTTTCATTGTGTTTGTGTTTTTCGTGTAGACGGGCTTTTAGGTTTTGAAAATTTGACAGGACGAAAAACGAATGAAACACAGACACGGCCTTTCATGTATGTACACAACCGAAAAATCTTCTTTGATCAAGTTGGTTTCTGTAAAAGACTTTATTGCTTTAAACCAACTATTGAAGAATAGTCGATCTTAAAAATTCATTCGAAATATTGCGAAACTGTACTAGGCCTTAAGAGAACTGCATGTAATATTCTACTATTTCGGAATTAGGCCGACTACCAGTAACCTCATTTATAAAAATACAAGTAATGTCGTATTTTATTAGAAAAAATACTTTATCTGTTCATCATCTTATAAGCGAAGCTGTTAATGTAAATAAAAAAATGCACGAAGAGGGTCATTTCTCATGGTATACTTTAGCACTTAATTGGAAAAGATAGCAGTGATTTCAAAGAAATCTTTAAAAAAGAAGTATCGTCTGCCGTCTGTAATTTTTATAAAAATAAAATGATTAACAAAATGTCAAGGCTTTCTGACAGCTCTAAATTGTTTTTATAAAGCAAACTAAAATCTGAAATTAAATTAGATGATTATCTAATTCAACAAAAAGTGTTTAAATTCCGTCAAAATTTAACTAAACTCCACACCAGCGATCATTGTTTAAATATAGAAACTGGGCGTTATAAGAAAATACCGCGTGAGCAGAGACTTTGTTCTTCCTGCAATGAAGTAGAGGATGAGTTTCATTTTTTGCTGACTTGCAGGAAGAACAAAGACTTGCGTTATAAGTTAAATTTCTAATTCCTACTCCAGAACTTTTGTCGGTTGTTTTGAACTTTATAACAAAATCTTTAGAATTAAGATAGGAAGGTTCGCGCCGGTTAAAGTTACTTATTGTATACATAATTTGTATACGTTCCATATTTACTGAATATTCATCTTGTGTGTATTTCTTTTTTTATTTCATATATTTGTGTTGCTTGACCCATATGGGTGAAATTTGCAATAAAGTATTAATAAATGTTCATGTATTTCTCTTTGTCATTATTATGTGGGTTGATCGGTTTAAGAGTTATGGCAAAGCTAGCTATTTATATTGTTGGGTAATAAGGCTTACCAGATTTCTAAGAAAATGTTACCTATTTCCAGCAATTTGACAATTACCTGGTTATTGAATCTTGGTCAAAATGCGTAAAAACATTATCGTTTTCTATAAATTTACATGGCATGTTACGAAAATTATGAATCATTTCACAGTTGTTTTAGTATTGTTTTATGAAAATGAAAAGATATGGGGTAAATGTCGGAAAGACTTCACTCCAACCAAGAGAAAAACAGAGGAAGGTCTCAAAGGTGGAATACCACTCCTTGTGAAAAAGACTAAATCGTCCCTAATAAAAAATTGTCTATACGTAAAATAAAATTGCTCTTACATGAATTTCATCAAAAATGTACATGTAACAAAACATTAAACACAAAGTAAAACATATAACCACAATTCCAAGTAAATCTGAAAGGGACCCACCTAAGGACCATTCCACGAAAGTTTGTTTCTAATTAAGCAAGTAATTTCAGACAAGAATATTTTTTAATGAATTATACTCATAGGGTCCTATGTTACAATAACTTCGGCTGAGGCGACCGGCCTGGTTTGCTGGCGGGGTCATCGGATATAATTCTGAAAGCGACCCACCTAATGACCAAGTTACCAAAGTTTGGCCCAATTAAACAAGCTGTTCCAGACGAGGATTTTCAAAGGGGTCCCTTGTTAAACTAAGTTTTGTTGAGACGGCCATCTTGGTTGGAGGACAAGGACATCGGATCAAATTCTTAAAGACGAGCACTCAAAAACTATTCCAACAAATCTAGCGTAAATTGGCTTGACAGTTTGGAAAAGATTTTTTAGAAACCACCCTTTTTTCTATTTTTAGTAACGGCGGCAATATTGATTAGCCGTTCAAGACCCCAGATAAAATTCTGAAAGAGGACCATCAAAGAACCATTCCACCAATGTTTTAGTTCAGAGTGGCTTAGTGGTTTCAGAGAGATTAAAATGTATATTGTTGTCGGACGGACGAAAGAAGAGTCGATTGTTTAACTGACCAATCTGAATGCAGAATCAGAATTTTAACTGCATGATCTTCCTACGTGTCAGATGAATGTATATCCAGAAAAGCGCTTAACACGCAGTTAAATCTGGCTTTTGAATACCGGTTTTAAATAAACGTATATAAATGTGAATCGTGTCTTTCTGGCATATTCTATATTCTTTCTTTTAAATTTTATACAATAAAATCAAAATTATTTCATATGCTATAATATAAATAAACTTTGTTGGCTAAGATCTTATTCAGCTTGGATATCATTCCATAATTTGATAGTAACTATTATAAGAACACTATAGAAATAATCAGATATAAAAAAACATAGAAACTGATTCATTGATGGACATTTGCCCCCTCCCCCTGTGGGGTTTACATGGGACAATATTAATGTTACATGCATTATAAATGTTACAAAGTGTAGCGATGATAATGACTATAGACACTTTTATGGCTGCACTGAACTTCCAAATGGGTGACAGTATTCTTTGAGCGCATGACAGGGAATAATACATTTCCATACACACGAAAATTCTCATAGTTTCATACTGATCAGTTCCATTAAAATACTAGTAAGCGTGGATTCCATTGTTATCCTTTTTCGGTTGCTTCTGGAATTGCTTTTCTATGAATTTGGATCTATACGTCTAACTTTTTACGCTTTTCTTGCTTGTAGGTCCTGATAGTATAGACATGAATAGACACCGAAGTGTATAAGTGGGTGATATGCAGAACTGTTCACGGTAGAATCAAATCAACAGCAGCTCACATTGACAAGACTGCAGTTGGGAATATTTTATTCCATTTAAACATCAAAAGTTTTATCAAGGGAACATGAACAAGTTTGATATAACAAAAAAGGTTTCAAAAGACAGGAATCTAAAAATATCATACAAAAATGCAGCATTTAAGATTTTATTTTATTTAAAACTAGTAATAAATATTGACTTTTTGAGCAATTGTTTACATGTGCTTTTTTATCATCTCTTTCAATCCCTCTTCACTGGCACCCACAAGCTCATCAACCTGTGAAAACATGATATTTATGTTTATTATTTGCACATATGTACGATTAAGATTGTGAATATCCTGAGAAACTCTTTGCTCAGTTACTTTCTAGTCAGCTGCAACACTTGATCAATAAAATTTTGATAGAAAGCACAAGCCCTGGAGTATTAACTGAGATATATACACTCCGTATGCAGGTGCGGCCGGATGGGAAAATCAAAGTCAACTCTCATGTCGTAAAGTTTTATTGTTAACCCGTCCGTACTGTTAATTTCCAGATGTTAGTCTTGGTACGAAGCAGACCTTTCTGTTTAAGTAGTATATTTGATTTCAAGTTCAATGGAATGATTGCAGTAAACATAGTCACCAAATTTAGTAATATTCAGTGAAAAAATATCATCTACCTAGCGGAACGTGAAACCAAAAGATTGAGCTAACTTTTTCCCTTTTCTCTGCAGAAGGCTGTGTATGAAGTCAGCTTCATACAAATAAAAGAATTTTATTAGGATCAGAGTGGTTAATAACAAAATCAGGTTAGTTCCTTCATAGAACCAAATATTTGTACCTGCGTTTGCCATCTTTTTTTAACAAAACCAGGGTACACCAAAGCTTTTAAGTAGATTTGCAAAGTGGTATATTGGGTTAAAAATCTAAAATTTTGATGCTACTGCAAGGGGAAAGTGACCTTGATTAAAGGCATTCTAACAGATCTTTGGATTTTTTAGAATTAGAATCCACATTTGATTAACGCCGGTGTAGAATGGCTTTTTTCACAGTAATTTTGTAGCCCTTTGTTTACTGCTGATATAACAACTGTCAGTAACATGGAAAGAGGATTTTTGGAGCATTTGGCACACTCTGCAAAGCCACGTTGTTTGTGAGGACACTTATGCAGATTTGGATAATATCAAACTCTTCCTGCTTAATTGAAATTCCAAAGAAGATAGAACTGACCGGTGATTGCCAAGGATTTCTTCTTTGGTAAGACTCATCTTGGTTTATGTAGGGTTGCCAAAATAATTGTCAACACCCAATTCCTTTATCAAGCATGTGTAATGTGATTTACAAACAAAAACAATGTTGTAAGGGGCTTTGTTAGCAGCGACGACAACATATTTGCCATGTAGCTAACAGAGCTGTCTGGCAACACTAGGATCTATAAATACCGATTAAGCGTTTGTATTCAAAGATCGTCCCAACTTGTGAATTCGGATTTTTATTACCGACCTCACAGCCTTCACCCATTCGGAAAGGGTTTCTAGTTCCTCTCCTTCGCGTTTACCCCATTGCCAGGCATAATCATCTCGATAGAATCCATAAGTTGTTGAGGCGCAGGAAATTTTTTGGGGCTTTTGCCAAAACAATTCGAAGAGAAATGTTTTTTTAAATGTTGAGGTCGCCAGTAATCAAGTGGCCACCAGGATTATATTAGAATGGGGAACTTGCACAAGCACAGTCCAAGGGTTAGACTTATAGTTAGTCGATGCTGATATCCTTCAACACGTGTTTGTAGTCGAAAATCTTGGTTGCAATAGATATGGTATAAGTGTAAGACATAATTGGTACAGACTGATCTTATATGATGGAATTTAGATTTGATGAAGGATATTGATTGGATGTTAATTTTTGATTAACGCTTCTTCGGTAAGCAGTTGGTTGTCTTCTCATGATTATTAAATAAATATTCCTCAAATGCCAAAACCCAACAAAATAACTTCAATAGATAACGTAATAGTTAAAACACACTAGCGGCCAATATGGTCGAAAAAAATATTAATAACTTTTTACGCGTTTTGTACATTCTGACTATCTACATTACAATAAAATTCATCTTTAATGATGGTTTGAGATGTAATTAAGTTGCATATACCTTTGATCCGTTCTTGTAAAACTGAAATGTGGGCATTGCTGAAATTCCACACGCTTCAGAAACTTCCTGAAACAGTAGAAATAAACTAGGTTTGATGATTTCTCGAGACATTAAAAAACAATATGTATAAATGTGGCGTTTTAGCGACTATATCGGATAAGTATTCGAGCACAAAACCAAAGCACCGTCCAACAAAAACTCGAGTATTAGAATACCGAGTCTGTATTGCTAACCTGACCTTGGGCCAAACATACAATTGAAACAAACGTTAAATGGCCAAAAGTGGAATTTAAAGACGGGATATGGAGTATATGAGAGAATAACATCTTTAAAGCGTCTAAAGTATGATTGTTTTTTAACTTGATAAATATCTATTATAGATCTTTACTGTCAAATATTGTTCCCGTTCGCCCAAAAACACGTTTCAGGGAATTTTTTTATGTATTAGCATATCAGAAATAAGAATCATCGATGACGGCCATGTTTCTGTCTGATCAAGATGAAATAAGGACATTTAACAATGGACCTTGTTTAAAGGCTTCCTATCAAATATTGTTCCATTCAACAATCATTAACGGGGTCTAGTTTGAAGTTCGATCAAAACTAAATGAAATATATCTTTATTT
>JAULBM010067597.1:0-10148 GCA_032357055.1 Geukensia granosissima | reverse complement strand
TTAAAGGCAATTGTCCTCGAAGAAAGTCTATCCTATTTGCTTTTGAATAGACATAAATTTATACAAAAACCATCGAAGAAAGTCGAAATAACACGTAACATTCTTACCCAGACAGATTTCAAGCGGTTTGTTTACATCCGTTTTTAGCCTCCTGGGTAAAAAAATACTTATTTTATCTGCTCTTATACAAATTTCGCCCCCGTAATAAAGGACCTGAGCCAACTTGTGCATATTATTAAATTACCTGTTTATTAACGTCATCGTGAAAATCTCATTTTAGCCGGGACAGGTAGATCACCTTGATAATTGTTTTCCATTTGTAGTATTTGTTAGGGTAGTCTCAGGATTGTCAGTAAATATAGACCTTTGTTTGTATAAAAAAAATTTTGTCTGCATTGGTTGCAAATGACATCTCAATGGACTATATTTTTCCCTCTACTTTTTAAGTACTCGGTCTGTTTATTAACATTGATTTTCCCTGTAGGCCGTTCTTATATTAATTACATAGAGAACACAGAGTCTTCATCATTTACTGGGAAATGTGTCCTGTTTCGCTTTAATACACAATGAATTGCTACATAAGTATCGTTGTATTGCATTTTGTAAAAGTTAACAAACTCAGGAAATATGAAGTATGTGTGTATACTTTACTTGTAGTTACGTACATAGTAAAAATATTTTAGATTTTAATCTGTGACACTTTAAGTTTAAAATACAATCAAACACTGAATTAAATTTCTTTCGTAACCCGGGATGAATCCGTAAGTTTTATGTTTTTGTAAGAGTTATCTCCCATGTCTTAATGTGTAGCTAACCCTAAATGTTGCTTTATTTTCGCTAAATCTACAATTTTTGCCGAACAAGAAAAATAGTCAAATGTTCATTTATAAAATTAACGAAAGATTGATTTTTACAATTAATTGTATGAGAGATGAAATTTAACAAAAAACGAAAATCTAAATTTCACCAACACAGCTATGTTGATTATCCTTCCCATTTGGGAGAAACCCCTTAATAATCTAAAGATCCTATAACAACTAATAACGTATGTAATATTTTGTAATATTGCACCAGTTTACCTCGTCACCGATTCGGGAGTAATAAGAGTAATAACCCGCAGTCGCATAAAACACGACATTCTATGTTTAAAATTATACACTATATCGTTAAAGTTATACGAGTAAACCGATACGTTAATGTCTTTCTTGTTCATCTTTCCATAAACGAAATGTTAATTATTCTTTTATTAATGAATTGAGAGGACATAAATGCATTTTCATCATCAAGAACAGCAGTGTAGGTACAAAAGCCGCTAAAAGGTCATTGGGTTCCATTTGCATTAAGGTGATACTCTGTTTCTTTGCAATTATAAAAATAATGTGAACAATTGCTTTAAACAATAAACTTGATTGCATCTTACGTTAGTGACTGTATAAAGATTATGCTATGTAATTTGTATATAATATTACGCTTCCGGTTATTCTTGAGCTACCAAAAACACTTTTTCGGCTAGCAACATAAACGAACAATCTTAATTTCATTTTATAAAGTCAAGAACATTTTCTATTAAAGTCATCATAACAAATCATAATCTTTCTAATACAGAATTTCAGACAAAGAACAATTTAAGCAGTCTTATGAAAAATAAGATTACACAGTAAAAGTCTATGGTCAAAAGGTACTACCATGACATGGTTATACAAATATTAAGCTATTTAGTCCTTTTGGTAGATAAAATGCTATATTATTAAGCATGTTAATAACATACATGTATATAAACACGGGGTTATAACCTCTAGGTCGAAAATTCTTAGGAGCGTATAAATGATAACGATTTTTCTAGGAGGGGTTCAAATCTACTAAAAAGTACTGATTATTTCAAATAAATCATTCGAATAAAAAATTGGGACATAGCCTATTCAACGCCAATATCCATCAGTTAACTGTAACAATTATATCCAACGGAAGAAATCGCAGGGTTCGAGAAAAGTTCGTGTTTTGTTTGCTAACGTACACTGTGTTTGCACCCCCCTTTTTGGTAACCGACAAGAAATGGGGACAACAAGTACGATTGGTGTTCAAATACATCAGTTGCAAGATTTCTTATTTGTTCATTGTATATACATTGATTATACAATATATGTACTTACCAATAACTGTAGGTTATACGAAATTTTCAACAATAAGTATAAAATCCGAGGAGAACATAAAAAATAAGACAACATCATGGGAGATATGATCATCATTAAATCGATAGATGTAAATGAATACATGTATACCTTAATATAAACTTGTATTTAAAATTGAATGATGTTGATAGACCTTTTCTTGGAAAAATATGCATAATTGTCGATCCCATCAGCGCAATAGAACCATAAACGATGTGCAAAACAGGGTATTGAGAGCCTCTGGTTGAATTTTTCCTATTTCTTGGCGTTTGGACAGTCAATTTCCGAAAATGCACTGACACTAGGACTGGAGCTGAACCAATCTTTTGCAATCAAAGAACCTATAACTTTGTCAAGGTTTCTCTAAGTTTAAAATAAAAATCTAAGTCCAGCTTAAGCAAGAAACAAAATGAGTCGAATAAAATTCCTTTTACAATGTAATAACATTTATTAGTATCGTGTAGAGGGCGAAGGAGATGAGAGAAAAGCGGCGAGGAAAAGGGTGAGAAGGGGAAGATGCGAGGGAAACGAATAAATGTATTATCGGTCCGCCCCCACATGAATACTTGTAAACGGGGTCGCATCCCTTTTATTTTAGCCAAGTTGCAATGAGTAGACCTTAGTAATTGTTTTGAAGAAGACAAACAGCCGTCAATTTCATGCGGATGAAAATCTGAGTTAAGCAAAACTGATTATAGCTCTTGGTTGGAGAAAAAACAAATTTTTAGTTTTGGTCCAAAGTTTAATCACAATGATCAGAAATAAGTATGTAAGAAACCCCCCCCCTCTTCTTTATGATAACTTAAAACTAGGTCGATAGCCCGACATTGGTCCCAAATTCGAACTTTTGATTTAGTAACACAATTAAGGATCTTCTGAATGTTTACGCAATAACGCGGCATAGATAATAAATGTACAATATTGGTTTGTCGTCAAAGAGTTCCTGAAAAAAAGTTTGATTCTGCCAATTTTTGATAGATATTAAACACAACGTAAAACGTAACTTGTCATGACAGTTTTATGTCACTAAACTCATACAGTATTTAGACATTATGTCAAAAATTATATAAAATTCTGCTTGCATGCCCTCGAACGTGGTTTACATTTCCTTAACCAAAAAACATTGTCTTGCAATTATTGAAAGCCGTTGGTGTGTGCAACAGTTTAATAGTCTATTATAATAGGTCACAAAAGGCCCCCTTACCCTTAAGAGAAAATTTTAATATCTTCCAATAAGAATTCAAACACATCCTCTGAATTTTTTCGTCTTATTCTAGTAGCCTCCGAACGAGTCCGTCTTATTTCTGTTGTTTTGAATTTTGAAGTATATTGGCCCCATAGTTTCATGATTTATAGTGAAGGTTTCTGATCCGAGTTTTTGCTCTCCACATTAATTTGCAGCAAAAAACGGTCTCGTTTTAGGTAATGAAGTATATGTAAGTTTCGTGGATAGAAAATAAGGCCTACATGTGCCAATTGTTCGCGATTTTTTAAGAAAACCGCTATCCGACATCAAAAGGCAGTTGTTACCGAAGAAAGTCTATCCTTTTGGCCTTTGAATAGAAATACTTTTATACAATATCACATCGAAGAAAGGCGAAATAACACTTTGCATTTTTACCTCATACAGATTTCAAGCGGTTTGTTTACATCCGTTTTAGCCTCCTGGGTAAAAAATTACTTATTTTATCCGCTCCTATACAAATTTCGCTCGAGATTTAAACCCCCCGTGATAAAGTACAAAGTGTAGTTGATGTATGCTTAAAACCTGTGTGACCCAACATAGCAAAAGGCCTTGATTACCAAACACAAAATATAAACATATATACCTTCAGTGCTGTATAAGAACATTGTTTAGAATATTTCGTTATAATGGTATATCCAAGAACATGATAATTTCTTTTTTCATGTATAAGATCGAGAAAAATTCAACATCTATTCCTAAAGAAAAAATATCATGGTCTTACAACCTTAGAACATTGATAAGTGATCAAGATTTCTTCTGATTTTATTATTACTTGATTGAGTTTAATAAAATCGTTTGTTCTATATAGCAAGTAATTCGGAGATATTGATCCAAAACAAATACATTCACTTTTAAGTCATATTTGACCTACAGCCGATAAAGCTATGTTGTTGTTTTTTTTCTGTCGCAGTTAGATAAAGGGGGTTGTTACTGACCCGGAATAACCCAATATTAAATTTGGAAATATTACAAGGAATTTAAAGATACAAAAAGTGCAGTCAGAAACTCAGAAGACAGACAAGACAATGGCCAACACGAAACACAACACAACACTACACTGAAAACGGAAGTTGGAGTGATATGAACCCAACAAAATTCAGGGTGAGTTTTGGTGCTTCGAAACGATAACCGACTCCTGCTCCACTAGTGGCAATCCGTAGACAAAGCCGATGTATAGTCACAATCGATGTTCGTCACAACCGGTACAGGAAGATATTTGTAGTCACGACAGTGGAAAGATATCCACTGCCATTTGTGAAATGTATATTTCGCTCACAAAATAATGATGGCGACCGAAAACTTTCCGGAATGATGACTCTAATCATTTCCTGGGAAACCCTTGGCTCAATAGCTTTCTTGTCAGATGCAACCCTCTATCAATAAAATCCTGATAAGAAGCACAAGCCCTGGAGTAGCGTATCAACTGAGAAATATACACTAGATCCATATGCAGGTGCGGCTGGTATGTTGCTAGACATGAACGGAAAGTTTACAAAGGAAAATCAAAGTCATCTCTCTTGCAAAATTTTGCTCTTAATTCGCCCTTAAAAGGTGAATGTCTAGGTATGAAGCAGACCTTTCTGTTTCTGTAGTATCTTTGATTTGATTTGACCATTGCGGTTACCAACTTTCCGGTGGTGTGATACCTATTTTGCCGTATGTCTTATGGACTTTGATTTCTTCGGTAATTGTGTTATATACTTTATTTAATGCTCAATGAGATGCGGTCAACATAGTCACCAAATTTAGAGTTATTCAGTGAAAGGACTCCATCTATATAGCGAAAAGTAAAACCAAAGGATTTAGCCAACTTTTTCTTTTTTCTCTGCAGAAGGCTCTGTATGAAGTCATCTTCATACGAATAAAGGAATAAATCGGCAAGAAGAGGTGCACAGTTGGTCCCCATTTTAAGGCCGACATTCTGTAAAAACAAACGTCCGCCAAACATTGCAAAAATGCTGTCAATCAAGAAATCTAGCATTCCGCAAATGTCATCTTCAGAGTAAGTTTTGTTAGAATCAGAGTGGTTAACAAAATAAGGTTGTCCTACCCTAGACCCAAATATTTGCATCTGGGTTTGTTCTCTTTTTTATCATAGATTTAGGGCTTTTCATAAGAGGTTTTATTCCACCCTTGATGAGGGTCTTGTTGAGATATCTATAATTGTAAATTTCTGGTTGGCAACATGGTTAGAGTGCAGTCTCTTACATTGATTTACCCCATTTTTTTTCATTTTCTTTTTTACAAAACAGAGGTGAACTATTGCTCTTATTTTTTCTTTGCCGATTGAATGTGGAATAGTAGTAGTATACAGGGTGGAAAAATCAAATGTTGTGATGCTATTGAAAGAGGAAATGGTCATTGATTTCAGCCATTCTAACAAATCTTTGGAATTTTTTAGAATCTACATTTGATTCAGGCCACCTCTGGAATGGCTTGTTTCACAGTAACTCTGGAGCACGTTTTTCACTGCTGATAGAATAAATGGCAGTTACTTTGAAAGAGGTAATATAGAGCATTTGGAATACTCATTTAATTCATTTGAATGTATAAAATGTTCTCGGCCAATGGCACTGAAGAACAGTTCATAAAAAACGACAATACACCTTGTCTATTGTAAAATTTGTAAACAAATAACAATAAACGAGAAATTAAACTTTCGACAACTTGGACGTTAGGTTCGTTGTTTTGGACATGAACATTAAATATATTCAACCAGTTTGTGAGCGCTCAAACCTTCCCCTTTTATAAAACAACAATTATACACACTATAAATTCGACTGAAATGGATTTTACACTTAAGACTGATACTGAAATCCAACAACAAATGCTATCAAAACTAATGCATGGTACAACAAAAGTATCGATCTCAAAAGAGTACTTAAGGTTGCTGTCTGCCAGTTAACAACACAATAAAACCATGTCCAATTTGATTTAGTTTATAATCATTAGAAGTTAAAGGAAACACGGGCTGTGCAGCTGCTAAAAATATAGAGACAGAAGTGGAAAATGTTATAACATAATATATAAACTGTCTAGTTCCGTAATACACTATTAACAAGAAAGTCAAAATAATACAAATAAAAACAATATGTTAAGATTCAATAATAATGCTATTACGATATTATTTACGGATATGTTAATTCAGTTTAATTTTGAGGCAATGTGGATAAAGTTAAAATTTCCGAGTTTTGTTTGCCACGTTTGCGTAAAAGATAGGATGTGACTTCCCATATTTTAGAAGATGATTGCAAGAATATTCAATTTTGGAAGCCAAATTTTTATATTTATTAAAGAATTCAGGAAATGTTTTAATCAATTTTTTGTAACGAAATCTTTGACGTAATCATTTGTCAGTTATACAGTTATTGCGTTCATTAAAAACTGAAACATCGCTACAAACACGAGCATAACGAACAATCTGCGGATTATTTAAACCACATGAGGGAGCCAAAGAACGTCCCCGTCAAGTTAAACCAAGCTTTTCATATGGGGAACATTCTGTTGTTAAACTGAAATAATGCTGAATAACTTAATAGCAATAATGTCGAATTTAGCCATCCTGGATATCTTTAAAAAATTTAATATCATTAAAAATGATATTCAATGGAACAAAAAACGTGTGTCAAATTACATTTATTACCTATAATATCTATTTTGATAAAATTCTTATTTTTCGTTTATTATGAATTATTTCCAATATTGCTTTGAAATTAAATATTTTATTCATAATTGTCACCTGTTGCCTCGTTTTAATGTTATATTAATTGAGTAATATCATTATTGAAAACTCTTTAACCGAAAGATTAAGCATAAGCCCAGAACAAAACAAAATACGGTTTTAATTTTATCATATAGTTTTTTTTCAAATTAAGTTTACTCTGAAATTGACTTTGAAATCGAAGTTTACCATCTGCTTACCAGTTTGGGAAACCGTTAAGCGTTCTTTAATATCGTTTGCACCCATGCGTATTAATACACTTAATAACCTTCACTTTGTGTATTTTGTTACATTATTCAGAAGGAATTTTGCATTTGGTCAGAGATCAGTCATGGATGATTATTCGTAACAAAATTGAAAATAGCCGCAATTTTTCTTAATATGTACACCTGTAAAAAAGTTAAGCACCCAGTGTTTTTTTAAGTGATTCAAATAAATTCGATGTTCTTGTGACTGATTATAAATAAACATTCAATCTAAACGTGTTTATCAAATGAAATTATGCATTATTGGGCACTAGAAACAAGATTATCACAGTAAAATAGCAATTTTTATTTTACATGGACAGTTTTCACACGTAAAATTATCTTTAATAAGTATTGTCAGTGAAAGGTAAAAAAGGTTGCAGAATTGTAAAATCACATAACAAAATGTCAATCATGACCCGCACATTGATAATTTGACATCTTAAAGTCAATATCGGGTATATCAACCGTTTGCCTGGATGACTGCTGCAACCTTGCGCCGCATACTGCCAGCTAGAAGTCTGCTTTGTTGAAGCGTTATCTGTCACCATAAACTGTTGTAGTATCTGTGGAGGAGGCTCCAAAGCCTGTATTAATCTACCCAATTGGTCCCACAGATACTCTATAGGGTTGAGATCTGGATGTCTTTTCTAGCCAAGAGGCGTGCTGACGGTTTCATTCTCTAAACAAGCCTTAACTGCCCTAATAAGGTCTAGCGTTGTCAACTATGAATATACTTCTTGACACTAACGAGTAGTTTTCAAAAAGAGGCGCAACTACAGGTGTAGGAACGTCCGTGGTGTACTTTTCGCCAGTAAGGTTGCCATTGATTTTTACCAAATCCGGCTTGCAATCATTGGAGACACAGCCCCCTACCATAACTGAGCCCACCAAAAGGCACTGTTGGAACAATTTTTCTTGGAGTGTAGGCTGTGTAACTATGCCTCCAAACACGGGTTCGACCATCAGTTACGTAGAGTTAAAATCTAATCTCGTGTGACCATTGTATTCGTTGCCAGGTTTGACGTTCCAGTTCTGTTTTGCTCTGCACCATGCCAACCTCTCACTGCAATGGCGATCGTCAAGTGTCGGCCGTTTTATGTCTGTCCTTGACTTCAGTCCCACAGATTTTAAACGATTTTTTACTGTTCCGGTTGACAAATTACGACCAGGTAACCACTGCCTAAGACGAGTGCATGTTGCTAATGGATTTCGTCTGACCAATCTATCAAGGCCCCTATTTTCACATTGGGTTGTTACAGATATTCGACCAGATCGAGGTAAGACCATATTATTCTGGATGGCAACATGTTTTCTGACCAAACGGTTGATCACTGTGTAATGATAGCCAAGCTGTCTCCTTATCGACTTGTAGGACTTATTGTCCTAAAATGTTCTATCTCTACGCCTCTGATATCCGTCTTCTTGCCATTCATAATTATATGATTTTGCATTCACAAATTCGAGACTTAAATACAGATTTGATCACGAGAAAGTAGTGCATATTGGTCGTGAAGAAGGGAGCAAGCTGCACCTGGGGAAAAGGCACCTGATTTAAATGTCACACCTGAACGCTCACATCCTTTTAATTATGTTTGAAAATATGTACATTGCTCAACATCATCGTATATTTACGTATTTAAAATTAATAACGTAAATCTCTCTTAATGAAATAGGAGGAGTGATAAATATGGCTAATGACACGCCCCTATTAAATAAGGGATATGTCTATATATATATATATATATATAGTTTTATTTTAATCATCATTTGCTCTTTAACTGTCAGATACATATACTTTGCAAACTTGGACACTTACTGACGTAAACAATTCTATGAGGTAAAGTATTATTATTCGGGTTTTTTATTTCTTATACTTTCATGGCTTTGAGAAAGCACAAAATTTATTCAATATTGCTTTATTCTTTAAACAATCATTCTGAATGATCATTTGAAAAGTTATCATTTCTCTGCTGAACGCGTGCATTGAAGTTCAGCCTCGCATACTTCCGAATCCACTTTGTCTCTGATGAACGGTTAATATGTCAAAAATCAGAAATTTCATTTTAAAATCATTTTTAAACACATTAATACTTTAACCTGGATTTACGGAAATATCTCAAAGCTTTGATTCGTGCGACAAAATTTACAATGGAATACAAAAGTGATTACGCAGAATGATGCAGACTCTTAGACTTTTTAACTTTTATCCATCCTGTTTTGGCTATTTTAATATTTAATTATATGTATTCAATGAGGCTGAAGATTGATATTCTAAAGAGTCCAGTGAAGAAAACCCATGTCAGAGATCAGGAGTAAACTAATGAGCAATCAAGTCAATGAATACTGGTTGCATCACAACAATAATACTTTCAGTGAAAATTTTGGTATACTCTTCAAATGGACGAATGCAACAAGAAATTATTAAGGTCTAATGAACACTTAAATTAGAAAAAGACGACATTATGTATAGGAGATACAATGGATAAATATGTGGTTTCGTTGAAAATAACCCACGACGAACTCTCACTTATCCATAGTATCTCGTACTTAAACCATTGTTGTGACGCCTACAAATCAATATAACAATACTCCTAAATTATTTCGAGTTTGTTTAAACACCAACTCATGTGAGCACCTTTTCGGAATAAAGGAAGACATTAAAAACAAAACTGTATAAATATTTATTTATCACATTTTAATCATTCGCATGTTTGGCAATCAAGAAGTCAATTACTGTTTAAAAGACGAAGACCCGTAATTTATGT